>JADQWA010000218.1:0-59982 GCA_018344505.1 Nebria ingens riversi
CTCAAATACAAAATTAATAATGAAATAAATTGAAGATTTTTATAACGAATGAAAGAAGATTCAAATAGCATTTGTATAAATAATTAGACGTTCCGGTCGAAAAGACCGTTTCATTTGCATTGTAAACCTATATTTCTTTTCACATCACATTAGCGATGATGATGATATCATTTTTTAGCGTTAATCGATCAGTTCCTAGTTCGCTGGTTTACCACGGGAATTGCCACTGTGCTATTTATTGTATTTTCTATGATAGTTGCATTTTCACATCAACGATTAAGCGCTGCTAGGCAAATGAGTTTTTTAACCTAAGCGCCTTGGCTTTGTAATGTCGACAAAGATGTATATATATATATATATATCTTACTCACTCACTCACACGCTTCCATCTATTCATTCCGGATGCTTGCTAGAATTACTGGAAATTATATTCATTTTTAAATAGATATGCGTTGTGCGTTTTTGTTTTACGATTGCCACTAATCATTATTTTCATTTACTTTTATTCACTCAACACTTGTTACTGTAACATATATTTACTATTTAAATACCTACATACATGATTAAAAAAGTGGCTTGGTCACTGTTTCGAAATGGATGTTTGCTAAAATTATGTATAATATCCACTCATTATATTTTCAACTTAACATTCTAGTACTGCCTAACGAAACATTATATATTTTAGTTTACTTATTTTTTTAAATATAAGTTGCTATATTGTTTTATTGAAGGATCCGTGTAGGCATTGAGATAATCGCTAATCTACACAATCATCTCTGATACAATCAAAACGTGTTGCGTATTTGAATAAAAATATCGCAGAAACAATATACCTGACTGACAAATCACTGTGGAATTTAGGAAGAAAAAAAAACCTCTCTTGTTTTCTGGTTAATTACATATATGGCAGAAATAAAGAACGTCAATTGTCCATTTTGTTTAAAACAATGGCTCATGGTTTTCACCACAACCTCCACGTTGTTAGGGGGACGACGACGCGACAGTGGGTGAGAAAAGAAACTAAAGAGATATACGATTTTTTTGAAAAACATCAACGACAATTCATCCTACAGGTTGATTAGTGTGTAAGACAATGATAAATCGATGTTGTTAGACAAGGAGGATAGGCAACGTAAAAAAATATATATATATTTTTTTTAAATTAATGACCAAGATCAGTGCCTTAGTTTCTACAATCTTGGTGGAGTGTTACGGTTTAAAAAAACAGTAATTTCTTAAATCTTCAAGAACAAATGTTCAACCAAGAAATATTTATAATAAAAAAATTGCAAGAACATAATATAAGTAATAATTCCGCATCACAGCGTTGCATAAAACTGTATATATATATATATATAAAATAATACAAGTTTTATGCTAGTCTTTCATACATAAAAGTAATCAATTATACAATTTAATTGTGCACTAGAACTTTGATTTAAGACCACACACTTATAAATCAAAACCTCTACAAGAGGATGAAACATGCCAGCAACCCCCATGCAAGTCACGCACGCCAATGATAAACAGTAAGTCGTGTTAAAACGGAACAACAGCATACAAATGTACACACATACACACAGACAGATGATAGAGAGAGAGAGAGAGTAGTTGTAGCCAAATCCACTTGGCGGACAACAACAACAACAGCAGCAGCACAGTGCAACGCGGGATTGTTAACTTATGCAAGTTGCGTGTGGGGTGCGTTCGCGTGTCTATTCCGCACTGCAACCGACTTTCGACCGTATAGTAACGGACTATTCGATGTATTGGTCATCCGAACACGCGAAACCATGGCCTATCAAGCCATCTGAACACACCGACCGGTTTGATTGACACTGGGTAAATGTATCGCGCGAACAGCGCAGTTCATGTGATGTTTTGCATACGCTATTCTGTTCAAACGATATACTAATACTCTGACATATGTAACTACTAATATTTTAGTGTAGGTACACATATACTATACTGCTTGCTTATATCTAGATTATACATAAATCGATTAAGACCAAATTATAATTTACGTACTTCAAATTAAATTCTATCACAATTATTGTAATTTGTAATTCATAATTCAGCATTTCGAATTGTAATGGATAAAACTTTGTGTCCAATTATAATTTGAATATATTTTTTTAATGTTTAAATTAACAGTAAAAATATAATTATAAAATAGCTACAATACCTGTTATTTGTAAAACAATAATCATTTCTATTACTATACTTATCTCAATTATTATGAATTAAAATATGCAAATACGATTCTAATTACAAATGTAAATGATGTTGTTCTTTTACTAACAATAACAATAAATAATAGGTATACGTGTAATAAAATCAAAGTAATAAAAAAAAGAATGTTTTAAACATAATTCATTCTTTTTTCATGAATTTCATCGATAACAATTGATGAATTTGCTTTTCTTTCAAATAGACATCGAAATAACATTAAGAGAATCATAGTAATCAATGTTTGCAATATCTGTTATTAGTGTGAGACAGCAAGAAAAATACTAATGGCGTAAAAAGAAAAAAAAAGGACACACACACACACACAAATTATACTGTTTTATATATGTATATCATGGGTACGCCATTAGGTTTGTTAATATAGTTGCTAATTGCAACGATTTTGAAAAATGTATGAAAGAAAAACATACTAATACTAGTTGGCGAATTAATAAATTATATTTTTATCATTTTAATGTAGACACGTTTAAGTAATAATGTTTGTACGAAAATATATATATTTTTTATTATTATCAAACATTTATTTATGGTTTATGATATTAAAAAAAAAAAAAAAAAAAAACGTACCGGATAGCTCTTCCGTTGAATAAATAAATAATATTTTAGTCAAGGCAGTGATTTAATCTATTTTAGTCGCTGTTTTATAAAAGTACAGTTATAAAAATGCATTCTGCGGGTTCAAAATTAGTTGGTGAATTTAATTACGACAGAAAAATTTAAAACATTTCTCGCAGGTTGTGTAAATGGCGATTTTTATAAAGCTATTGTTCGCGACGTCTAAGAAAGGGTTAAAAATATTATTAATTATGGAACGCATCCATAACAGTGGCAGTTTGTTGTGGAGGAGGGTGTAGGGGGGGGGGAGAGGCAAGTAAGGGGGTGATTAGGCATGAAAACACTCCGCAACTCTTTCTTTAGCAACTTTCTTTCAGAGTTAATTAATTAAAAATGTAGAATGATGCACACTGGCTTTGTGTTGTAATTTATTGTTTTACAGAGATTTTTCAGGTCTAATCGAACGTAACAGAGGGTTGCACATCAATTACATTAAACTCTTTTAATCTTGCATCTAATTGCCTTGTCAAAATCTATATAGTTGCTTCTTTGACAGCGTCCCTAGCATTACACGGCGAAAAAATGTATCACACAATCCTTTTGATAGATTTATATGCAGCAAAATTAAAAACTTATACAAATTAATTACAAAACTAAATTATCATTTATTTTCTATCGAAATTCAGAGAAATTTATAGTTATAAAAATCGATAGCTATCATGGTAAAACAATTGAAATCTGTATGCTTAAGAAGTCTTGATAAATGACCATGTTTACACCAAAAAAATATTATAAAACAATAGGTGTGTGAGAGAGAGAGAAGCTCTGAAAATAATTCGCAACCGAATAATATGCGTGATGCTCATTTGTTAAGTATTCGAACGGCGCGGCGTGTTTGTCTTGGTTTTAATTATCTGGTATTAAGAAGGCCCGTACGGAATTACGGATTATGTATTTTTTACTCGGTTGGTAGTGGTAGTGGTGGTTCGGTTCGCCGAGTTCCACGGGGGTGTGGAGGGGGCTTGAAGGGATGAAATTAGAAAAGTATCGGACGTTTTTAAATGCCTCAGTTCGTTGTACACCCCTTCCCCACGTTTTATTATTATCCAACAAACAAGATATAAAAGAATGTTGGACGGTGGAAATATTAATCAGAAAATTAAAACGCTTGTATTTTTTTTTTGCACTGAAACATTTTTCACGTAAACAAAAATGTTCCTATCAAGCTATTCAAAATTGAATACCTTTTTGTTTCAAAAACTTAAAAAGCTTACAAAAGATCTGTTAAAATTATTTTCAAATAATATCTAAATTTACCAGAAAATGCATGATTTCTGGTGTGTGTAAGAATAATGAATATATTTTTGATCGAAGCTGTATGGAATAAAATAATTCGTTATCATTAGTAAGAAATATGATCGTATTATAATTTCTGTAGAAGGTAACGCGATCTTTCATGAAGACACACTTTTCCCGGGCCCAGAGATGAATAATCTCTCAATTATAACAAAAAGATGATCAGATTACACTTGTAATTCAAAACAACTCCTGATGTCTAGTTAGGACGCGGCCATCAGACTTGATTTTGTTTCTGATGTTCCGACACTATCTATGTACATACATACATACATACAATTGTATACCTACTAGATCTATCTTGAAAGTCATGTTATTATACATTTGGACGACTGTAGTTAAGGGCTTTTTATTTTACTAATTAACAAGTTGTTGAGGGAGAAAAGGTTCGTAAAATAAGGCTTGAAAAAGTTATTTAGTGTGTACTAGGTAGGTATTAAAATTTCATACGAAGAAGAATTGTAACAAAAGAAATAAATTCACGTAAAATATGCATAAGTACCTACCTAACAAAAAAAAAATACGTAACAATTGTTGTAGATCGATCATTTTCAATCGTAAATTGTCAAAAAGTATATGTCAAATCGTTGATTTATACTTTTTTAGCATAACATGTAATCAGAACATGCGAAAATAGAGGTCTGTTTCACGGAGGGATGCCTTACCCTAGAATTAGCAAAATCCATCGACTCACCCATAAGTAGTCGCAGCATAGGGTCCGGTTTCGTTGCATCACGGATGCAGCAGCTGCCATCTGGAATCGAAAATGATACATTAGATATGTGACTGGCATATTTTACCCTAGGTCGTTTTTTATTCGTATTATTTATATTTTTCTTTTTGCATTCGTAATTATAGTGTGTTTGTGTAGATTATAGGACTGGTAAACGTTGAGCATTCAGTGATATTATTTTTCGAAAAAAATCCCCCACAAAAAAAAACCCATACCGCCGCTTTTATGTGTCCAAAAATGATTGGATATTTAATTTTCTTTTGTGGTCATAGTAAAGATATATATATATATATATATATATATATATATATATATATATATATATAGTAAATATGTAGTATTTCGGTATTTTAAATAATAACGTCAAAACCATAAAAGTAATAAATTTTCAATGGTTAGGGATTTCTGTAGTTCGTTTTTATTTAAAAATCCTCAAATAGGGGAACGTTTAGTGACCCTCTTTGGTAATAATATTTGGGGATGCTCTTCAAAAGAAGACAATAGGTTTTCTGTTTGAATTTTTTTATAGTGTATCTAAATATTTTAAGTGGAAATAAATTTTATTTGTGGTCAAAACAGAATTGGTACTGCAAAAGATTTATTACACATAGGCACATATATTTTTTACTAGGGTTTAATACTATTGATTTGTGAAAGAAAAAATATTAATTTTAATAAAATAATTATTGTGAAATAGATATCAACATCAACCACTAACACACACCTAGACAAATACACACTTAGAGAAAAAAAAGTTGTATTTCTAAAAACTTGGTTGTCTCGTTTTCACTAATATGTATTTTTATTGCAACTACTAAAATTTAGTTACCATAACAGACATTAGTGAATAACGAGACAACCAAATTCTAACTAATGTGCAATTTTTTTCTAAGTGTGTACATATATTACAAACATTATAATAAATATTGTAAAAGTTGTACTACAAGCTCAGTATAGTAAATTATTTAAAATAAATGTTAATAATAATCTATTTTTTTACGTGTTTTATGCATAAACAAAATAGCCTTTACGCTAGATATAAAACCAAATTGAGTGTAAATCACTATGAATGTTATGTAATATTTAAAAATAGACACTGCGTAATATGAAATGTTTTAAGCGACATATCAGTTGGTGATCATTGAATATTACGCCTAATTTTTTTGTTGTAAAAACAACCAACCATATATAGACCAGTAGTAGTTGGCTGTGATATCTTTTGTGTACATTTCACAGTGGAATCATCTTCAAACAAAGATACAAACATGAATGCACTTCAAAGCACTAATGTCAAAGCGGCAACGAAACCGTTTTCGCTCGCTATATGAACGCGACGTTTTTAAGAGAGACGCAGAGGGGTCGGGTGGCGTTTTGGGTGTCGAGCTTACAAGAGTAGATATAATCCCGACCATGCAATCACTGGAGCGAACTGTCGGAGTTGGCGCGTCGTGTCATTGCCCATACATTCTGCTTCACTTACTGGGTGTGTTTGAATATACATATATACATACATACATACAGATACGAGCTTTTATCATCAGTGGCGTACGTTACTGAGATCGTTAGAAAATATTGTTTGTACATTTAAAAATAATTAGATAACATCGTGTTAAGATATTTTTGATTATAAATATTTGTTTGTTAAGCGAATTATAGCAGAATTTTAAGTTAATTAGGGCACGTGTTTTTAATTTTTAATTATTGCTTTAGTTGTTTTTTTTGCGCACAATAATTAAGAGTACATTAAATATCAATTGTAATTCAGAACAGCTGAGTGAAATGTATGCTAATTGTGTAAACGTTGATCGAATTTGTAATAATTTCTTACATAATTCGTATGCGCAAATTTCGTAATCAGTAAAATTGTAAATCATATTTGGTCAAGCTAATAATTAAATGTGCAAATTTATCAAAAAGTGAATGTCACTCAGTTCCGATTAGTGTTGCATTGCGCAATGCGATTCCTGTAGTGTGTGCACGCGGTGTCCCCGCTAGCAATATGCAGGTATGTTATTTTCATGTAAGACCAGTTGCACTTGTAGTAATTAAATTATTAATTACACTATAAAGAAATCGTTTGATCAGGATGTAGATGCAAACAAAAAATATAATCATAATTAGATAAGTTGATCATAAGGGACATATTTTAAATAGTACATAATCACACGTAATTATTTACGCTTGTATATAATATGTCGATATAATATGGGTATGTTTATTTTACTAATTTATACTTATATATGTATGTATGTATGTAGATGCGCGTTCGGCATAATATCTATAATTTAAACATAAAATAACAATGTAATGTTCTATAGGTATGTGTGTTTTAAATTCAATTTTTATTCTTCTATATTATTTGAACGTAATTAAATAAACTTGCAGGATATTAGTGTAGCAAGCCTACACAAAATTATATGCAAAATATATCAAGAAAAACGCACTTGGTATTTTTTAGAAAAATAATTTTATTATCATTCGATCTGTTTCGAATTTACAGCCATCTTGAAGTCGAAACGCGTCGAATAAGAATAAAATTATTTTCGTGAAAAAAATGGCCCTAAACTTTCTTTTACGTAGTCAGTATATTTAGATTTGATAGTATATAAATAAAAAATATAAAATGTTTAAATTTCAAGAAAATATTTTCATTCATTGTCCAATAAATTGTAAAGTTAGTTTATTGTCAGATTTCCAAAGAAAACATACGATATGTAATTCAGATTTAAATGTTGGATTTTATAGTAGTATAAAGAAAATATCATTATTCATTACATATTATTAAAAATTATTATGGCCGGGCATTTTTTAGTTTTCAAATTAACCTTAAAATATTTATATATAATATTTTAAATTATTTACTAACCTTTGTAACGGTTTTTCACTAAATTTATATGTGACACTGACAATAAATGTTAAATGCCAAAATATTGGAATATTTTAAAACAATTGACATGCATAGTAGATGCGATTTATTATATATAATTTTCCATACCTATGTAACTATGGCAATATAAATAGGATAATAGCAATTTTCTCGTAACTGGTACACTTTTTTGAAGAAATGTTTCAAAAAAAAGTTGTTCAAATCATTAATATCTTTAACTTTAATCATAACTATTTTACTGTAAGTGCAGCCGTTTCGAAGATATGCAAAAAGTGTCTCAAGTAAACATGCACTTCCGGTTTGAATATGCTTTTCAAAAATAGGAGGTTTTCCTCCCAGGCATATACAAATCTTAAGTTTAAAGTTTCATAATTTTTATCTTCAACAGTGTAGCCTGTAGAGCGCTCACAGCTACACACACAGACACACACACACACACACAGACGTCATTCCAAAAATAGTCAGACTCGATTCAGGGAAGGTCAAAAGGTGTTTTCCGTTTAAAATTTTGAGTTTTTTTTTTTCATGATTACAGTACTTACTTATTTCTTCGTAAAAGAAAGTAAAAATAATATTAAATATTAATCTATTGACATTTTGAATATAAAAAAAAAACAAGAAAAGAAGCAGCAGCTATATAACTATAAACAAAATAAATTTGCCATTCCCATATCAAAATATATTTCACACTTAAATAATAGTACTTTTAAACATGTTTAATTTACACATCTATACGTAGACAGGGTTCAAATTTGAATTGAACCATTATTATGAATAATTTTTTAAATTGTAAAACTAACGAACGACACTGGATTTGTTTGAACGTCCAGTGGCTCGTTTGATCGTACTCATACATATATACAAAGTGCGGTAAAGCTAAGTGATCATTATCTACGTCAGAAGCATCTGTCCCCCTCCTACCCCCCTCCGGACCCCTTCGTCTTAATCGCGTTACACGCCTTCTCGAGTCTAAAGTGTGAGTTAAAAATTCGCTTTCAATAATATCACCCCCGGAACACGGCCGAGTGCATTTGCTGCGAAATATATTTTATTTATAAACAAATTTCAGATGAAATACAGATGACGTTGAAATAGATTAGGAAAAAAAAATCGTTAATTTAGAAAGAGAATGTATTTTTGGATTGATATAATTCCTAGTTAGAAAGTGTCACATACGCAAACAATTACGACTTATTGTAGTTTATATGTTGTTAAAATTTAGATTGTGTTATTTAATATTATAACGTTTTTTATTTGTTTAAAATATTAAACGCTACGCGAAACAAATTACAGTTATTGTTGCTACATAAGAATTAGAACACTTTCGTAATTTTAATTGAAATTTGAGAAAACTTACGATATGTGTGTTTTTATTTCATATATACGTTCACTAATTTTGCCAAAACGAATTGGCGAATTACCTATATAAAGAAGCATAACAAATGGTGCGATAGTTTTTAATAAATTCCACATACATTGCAAAAAAAGAAACAAAACATTTTTTAAATGTAATCGTACGTTAAAGTTTTATGTTCAACATACTTTATAGATTTCTATATGACGAGATAATACATAGAATGTGAAAAGTTCGAGTAAATTATATTTGTACAAGTTCATCAAAAGAAAACGTTAAAAAGAACTATATAAATGCTCTTTGAGGCTTGTATTACAAACACTTCTATAGATTTCACAGGGATATACGAATTCGTTAATTATTTAACGTGTCATTTATCATACAATACTGTGAAATCATTACAACACTTACACTGTCCAACACTTCTGATTTCTTTGATCGTAGCCGTGCTGCGTTTACAAAACAAATGAACAAACAGAATTACAAACGATTTTCAACATTTTTCAACACAATCTGTGCAAAGATGACTAGATCAAGATATGTTTCAAAAGGGAAAAAAAATTGTTTAATCATTGTATCCTCAACGAATTGGTTTCGTTTTTAAAATCTAGAACTCTCTTTGGACAAAAGGCCATTCTGAATTCACTTAGATATTTTTATACAGTACACTGTATTAAATCCAAATAAAAGACCCCAAGTATGTTGTATTACAAAGAGTGTCTTCCTTCTTTCGTTCATTCGCTGTGCTGTATGTATCATATGCGATAATATCGCAGAGCATTCAGTGAACTTGTACGCCAAAGTGGGCAAAAGGTGCAAGTAGCGACACTACACAATAGAATTCGGTGTCGGTGTCATACACTTTCAGTCAAAGTAACTCCGGCTGGCGTAATCCGCCGGATAAAAAGATACCGCATGGCTGCATAATTGGTGTTAAATGTGCTGCCGAATCTGACCGAATTGTCACGAGTAATTCAGGCGTAATTGTGCCTCTGACACCATACTGTGCGGCTACCTATACACTGCGGACGTCCAACTGTGGAATTGTCTCCAGCTCATCTGCCTTTGATATTCACACAGAGATAGTATTCTAATTACAATTCATGCTTTGCTATTTTCCTACTTTTGCCTACTGTTTTACACATTACACACGGAAAATTAATATTTCTATTATTTCATCTTCTTTGTAACTTTGTGAATATCTATAAGATCCGACAGGCGTCCCAGGAGGGACAAATAATGTGAAAACTCAAGCCAATTTGAAGGCGGAATTGCCTTTAGACATGAACTGTTGAAAAACGACTTGAAATACACACATACACAATCTAAATTCGCATTTAAATTCGCGAATGAATGCTCTGAAACATTGTTGTCTGTTATAGTATACAGCTTCCGTTTACCAGAATGAGGGGGAACTGAAAGAAATATCCGTTGAGAGATAAAATTGGAAGGCAATGCGCTTTTATATTTGAAATTGTTTCAAATTGATTTAAATGAAATTGAGATCAAACAAGAATTCTTACATCTATTTTCAGAGATGTTTTAACGAATTTTAAATTTAAATATAGTAAAGATGTCAAAACACATTTCACGGATAACATATTTGTTATTTAATAATAATTTGTCATGTTTATAATCTATTTAAAAAAAAAATAAAAAACTCGTAATTTGCTTTAGTTTAAGTCTAATATCGTTTTGTAGTTTAAGATTATAAAATAATGTAGGTCAACATAGTTGTGAATGAAGTCTTACATCATTAATTTAAAAATTACACTTTCATACGCATCATATAGATATATAATTTACCACTCTGCAAACATATGAAACTAATCAACCCAAATATTAAACAGAAAAATTAAAATGTCAATCATTTTCTTAATATCATATTACATTTAAAAACAATATTAACAACCTGTCATTCTACACTGCAAAAAGAATCCAGTCGGAAATAAATGAACTGGAAGAACAGAGTACAAAGCCAGAAACAATTAAAAAGTGTAAATTACAAACACGAAACAAAGACAAGTGTATTTAATACAGCAACGCGTTGAAAAGAGACCAGACGAAATTCTTCGCTTGTTTCAGAATGAAAAATGATACGAAAAAATGAAAAATAACTTTTGTGAAATATTGTTTCTGCTATTCTTTTTTGTTTTTGAATTATTTCTACCTTCTTTTTCGGGCAATTATATACCTTTCTGAGTTAATAACATAACCCAAGTAGTTCGACCTTTTTTTTTTTTACTGTGAAACGGTCTGTTAGCTCGCCACTCGTCAGTGATATATACGTTTGCGGTGACCGTCAAACAGTTCTCGGATACCACAAGCTAATATATTTGCTAATTCGATACCTTTAGTATAGTTCCGGCAAATTAATATTCGATCTATAAATATTTATAGATCGGTATTTAAAAGTTATATATCTGATCCAGTTGAAAAAGATATTTATTTAAAAGAATTATGAATTGTTTTGTAATTCCAATTTTACGGTTTGAAATAAATGATGACACATCTCTTATACCTGGCTATTTTATTTTAATTAAAGCAAAAAAAAAAAAGTGTTTGTGTAGGTCGTTAAAATTAAAAACCGAAATTTGTAATTAAAATTTGAAACATATAAATATAGTCAGAATTATGAATGAATATAATTTATTTACTATTGCTGACAAGTTACTTTTAATAATATTACATTCGTTTTTTAAAAGTGTAGTTACAATCTAAGAAACTATTTCAATATCATAATTATATTTAATATTCTTGACTACGAATTTCTATATACTAGATAACGGTTCGAGTATGTAGTCTTTTGAATTAATAAACTATAATTAACAGATATAATTATTCAGAAATGTTCCACTAACATGCATATATATTACACACACACAGTACGAATAAGGGGAGAAGTTGGTGCGAATTGAACCGAATACACGCGCACATACAAGACAATAACAGAGCTAAAAGCAACAAGATGAAGAAATAACGCGCGAGCTTGAAGGGCACTGGTGTCTTGATTAACCCACAGTGGTATAATAAACACGTGTAGGTAGAGTGATACAAACACAACTAATGATAATAACACCCCTTATTTCAACCCTTTTATACTCTGTTACCATGATACGCCACTGAGACAATTATGTCTTCTGTAACATACTTAATTGCCGAACATTTTACTATTTTCTTACTTAAAACCGATGAATACAACTGCGAAATTAATTTTATTTACTCTACATTGATATGGCAATAAAAAATAAATAAATTATCGATTTGTGTATAATTATAAAATTGGGAATTCGAATGGGCAAATATGCTAACTGAAATATTTATTTGGTGATTAGTTTTGCTAGATGAAAAATCTGTAAATTGAAAATATTTAATTATAGAAGTGAAAAATGCGTATTCAATAAAAACAAGAGGAGATGGGTATAATAGCCAAGTGAGGGTAAAAAAAAAAAAAAAACTTGGAGTTATTCACCATCGACGAAAGAGAAGTTTCATTTATTTTAAAAATTCTTGAATCGCCGACTCGTGCCCAAGTTAATTAAGTCCTCCGGTGCACATAAAACTGTGATCTCTGGAAAAAAAATGAAGTTCACTCGATGTTGAGATGGAGAAGATAAAGAAGACGCCGAGATATACATGAGAGGATCACAGATATCATAATATGTAGATAAAACTTGATGGGAATGTTAAAATTATTGTTTATTTATTTTGGTATTTTTAAAACTTGTACTCATAGGTATGGATTATTTTAGTAGAAGTTTTGAAGTTGTAGTGCAGGGTATTTCATAAAATAAAACCACGTAATTTGCATAATAATTGCATGCATGCATAGAATGTGTAATAGAATGCTTTGCGGAAGCTGTCAAAGTAATATAGTAATTGTAGAACAAAACAAAATTTAATGAATTTAATTTTAGTGATATATTAAGAACAATCCACTATTATCTGTTCATATGTCAAAGCTTATGCCCCCTCCCCCCGGCGCCCCATTAGTTTTTTGTTTCGTCTCCATAAATTAGCAGCAAAAGAAACATTTCCCTGTTCATTAACCCTCACTGGACTAATTTGGAAAGAATTCGCACCCTAACAGAATTTCGATCTCCTCTCGTCTTGTATTAAACTGCTTATGAAAATACCCAGATTTTTATTTAAGGTCTGCACCCTAAAAACATCCCACTCTGTCTGTCCGCACACAGCAAGCCCTAATGTAAGGACGCAGTATTTTTTTCCAGCCAATTTCCTTCTCGCATATTAGTTCATTGGTATAAATGAGATCAAATTGGACGACAGACTTTTCAAATACATTTTAACATTGATTGATTAAAGAGATACTTTTTTTACGTTTCTTTTGCCGAAGATTTAAATTAAGATTTTTTTTCTTCTGTTGCTAATTACACTGCATCCTCACAGAGATAGAAAATTATTATTCATATCAACGTCTGAATGTAATGAAAACATTTAATTATATATATATATATATAAACTGTATTTTAACTAAAACAAATTTGAATTCAGACTCGTATTTTTGAACGTAACTGTTTTCTGGTTCAATTGAGAATATCATCAGTTTTTTGTTTAATGCCAACTGCTGATTCTAGAGATTGTGTAGCAATGGCAATTGAAAAGAAGTATGTCAGAGAATCTCGCATTCAATATCATCATCATTTTTAAATTTTTTTTTACAAGTGTAATCTCGAGAGAGTATAAGTTCAATGGGAAGAACTTATGACATGTATGTATGTATGAATGTCTATCTGTCTGAAGTATGTAACGTTCCATTTGGTCTTACCCTATTGCAATCATCGCACGCAATTCTTGTATCTGTCTGGTTTAAAATGTGAGTATGTTTGTGTGTGTGTATGTGTACCAAGTGCAATTATAATCCGTTGAATAAACCAGTTGTAATTCAAAGTCACGATTTTGCTCCGACCGTCTCGAATTGCTTTGTCAGAACGTATGACAGTTGTTATGTGTGATGTGTGTGGGGTCGCATATATGTAGGTACATACATACATACATTTTCCTTCTTTATTTTGTTGTTGCTTATTTGTTTTTTATTCCATTCCTCCGGTTTCAGTGCGCGATTATCTTTTGATTTTGTTACTCTCATTTAAATTGTTGGTCGTTCAACATATTACTTTGATCGAATACGTTAGCTACACGAATTCCTTCCTAGTAATTATTCAACAAACTTTTCCAACTCCTATAAGACGCTTATATTCACATAAAATGTAGTTGCAGATTACTTTTTAAACTATCGTATTCTGTATCTCCAACTATTTCCATTTCTATAGCTGTAATGCTTATTCCAAATTGAACAAACATATTTTCCAATACTGTTCCAATTTTAGGAAATAGATGTACATCGTTAGGTTATTTTAATAATTTAGTTTTGGAGCTGAGAGTAGAAAATGTTTACAAATTTAACAACAGGAACAATTACGAAAGGAACTAATCAAGCGCGCGTGTTTTGAAAATGTTAAAAGTTTACAATGAATAATTAAGGATCATAGATAGAGTTTTCTCATTTGCGGCGTCTGTTTTGTCCGCGGATGCAAATTTTTATTTGGAAAGTAAAGAAATTGCACGATTAATAATGGATCCAGGTCGGCGGCGGCCAGGATCTCCCACAAGCACAGAACAATTCTAATAACAATAATAATAACGCATTAATTTTTAACCGCACGGATGGCGCGTGTGCTTCATAAAAATTAAAAGGGAAACTTTTCTAATAAAAGCCTTGTCTGCAACTATACCGACTATATACGAGACTACTCATCGCTAACCTAATCTCGCCTTTTTCTTCAACAAATTTATAGCAGACATTTTTTTTTTTTTTTACTGTTTATCGTTTTATAATTAAACTCCAATATTGAACATTTATTCAACAAATATATCAGTGGCATTACATAAAAGTCTATCTCTTTTTTTGCAAATTTCAATTATCTTTTATAAACTGACTAAGATTAGGATGGAATTGTCTGTAAATAATTCCATTGCCTCCGTGTACGATATTTGCATATTTAAGTGACACAATGTCAGGAAGATTCGTATGAATTTTTAACTTTTCATTTGAGCAACGTTTGAACCAAGTTTATTCCTTATGTTGTTTGCGACACCCTTTACCCTTAACATTAATAAGAAATGACTGTGGCACCTGTGGCCGTCACTTTACTACTGCGTAGATGATATTCGAGTGTGTCAACATTATTATTTTTAACGTAGTACGTATATAAATGAAGATATTTCTAACAAAGTTCCCTAAATAGTAAATCTTGTAAGCAGATGAAGAAAAAGACGTGAAATTAATGCCAAACCATAACTGGCAAACAAGCAAAACGTTGTTATATCATTCGCAGCAATAATCCTCTGGCTTAACTAAACAGTAATTAGCCCTTTTGTTCCTTAGTTTGGTGGCGAATTAAAATTCATTTAAATAATACAATCTCAGGGCCACCACTGGTTATTAAAACATTGCAAGGAAACGCAGCCGAGACGACTTGGATGTGCGCGGGTGTCACGGTCGGTAAGCCCATCTAGCGGGGAACTCGGGAAATTACAATGTATAAATTCACCTTAAGATGACGTTAATGAAATTTTCTTATTTCTGTATTTATTGCGTTGTGTGCTGGCTGCTGCGTCAGTTATAACGCTCGTTGCACTGTTAGGATTATAAACTTTGGACATGTTTTTAACTCTCAAATCTATTTCGCTCCCACTCACATTGTGATGCTGTATAATTTAATTACTGCGAGAAGTATGCAAGCAAGGTGCGACTAGTATATGAAACATATATGCAAGCATACCTAGTGGATCTTCTGGCATAGAGCATACTTATTATTAAGATACCCCATTGTCTAAACTAAAATACAAGTTTATAACTTGTTATAAAGAAAACTAAACAAATTCTATCTATTAAAGTTTATATTAATTTAGAAACAAACATTACTTTGTTATAAATGTGTAAATAATAAAAACAATATTGTAAAAGATTTTTTTTTAAAAAAAAACCTTGTCATCATTCGCAATCTTAAAAATCAGCTTATAATCACAATGGATCGAGTGACAACTGGGATTACAATGAAGAAAAACACAAAGACAGATAGCGGGATAAATAAGAAGAGCCGACACTGAATATCAAGTGTGCGGAACATGTCGAAAACAATAGAAGTTTTTCTATTCGAAAAATCGTATCAGTTTTATGATGATGGCACCCCCATATCTAGACCAATCGCAAAGAAAACGGTGTATACCTATACGAACTGTGTATAGTATGTGTGTTTGTCGGTGACAGTGGCGCCGGATGTACGCACTTCGACGCAACAAAACCGTGAATATCCGGTTACCGCCGCAACGGTCAATTGTTTCATTTGAACCGCTTGCTGCTTAGCACGAGCTTGTGGTTGTACCTACCACAAAAAATAAACAACTCTCGACTAATCAACCATGGCGTAACTGATTTAAAAAATAAAATAAAAACAATATCGCCACCTTCTCATCTCTGTAATAAAACGGTATTAAAATGGATATATTTGGGCAATTATATTCTAATGTAACTTTACATAAAAATATTATTCAAATTCCAATTTATATGCGAAGTAACTTCAATTAGCATCCAAGTTTCTGAAAATTGATTTAAAATACTTGAAACACATTTAAACCTTAGAGGATTCTAACCAAAACCATTTCAGACTAAAACTTTCTGAAGTATAACTTTGTTTCCTTAACTGCTACGAATTAACTAAAAACCTTTGAAGTTGTCGCCGTTAGATGGCATTAGCGTCTATAGAGAGAGAGAGAGAGAGAGAGAGAGAAGAAGTCGTCGAGCGTTGAGTTGTAATGGCTTCTTAATTTTCCCTTTTCCGCAATTTTCATTTTTTTGGGTTTGTGTTAGGGCGAAGAAAAAGTCATTAACCGCAATTTAAATTTGTGTGAAATTTTATTTGATTCTTATATGTATGTATGTATGTATGTATGTAAATAGCTATGGCAACAAGACAACGAACATCCATAGATAATGGAAAGAGAGACGTAATGCAATGGTTCACTTTGTGATGCCGATATTATTAATGTATATAACTGCTTCTCTCTTTGATGTCGCCCGAATGCAACTTTTAAGGGAGAATTTTCAAACAGAAATTTTACGCTAATTCAATTCCAGGATCTTATGCATAACGAAATGGATGGTTCGTTTCATTCGAACGAAACACTCTTAAATTGTTTAAACGTTTCGTTATTATTTTACAACATTTTATCAGATTAACTTTTTCCACGACCAATTTTGTTCTTTTTTACTTTCTTTTACGAAGTATAAGTAAGTATTGTAATCACGAAAAAAAAAATTCTCGAAATTTTAACGGAAATACATCTTTTGACCTTCCCTGAATCGAGTCTGACTATTTTTGGAATGACGTCTGTGTGTGTGTGTGTGTGTGTGTGTGTGTGTGTGTGTATGTGTGTGTGTGTGTGTGTGTGTGTGTGTGTGTGTGTGTGGCTGTGTGCGCTCTACAGGCTACACTGTTGAAGATAAAATTATGAAACTTTAAACTTAAGATTTGTATGTGTCTGGGAGGAAAACCTCCTATTTTTTATTTAAACTTCAGCCATTACAAAGAAAAATAACTTTTTTTATATATAAATTAATATAAAAGCTTAATAATTGTGGTTTATTTAAAATATTCTATACTTATTATAGAGAATAACAATTTTAATTCAAAACTAGTTTTTTTTTTATTTAAATATTTGTTTACGTCGTTAGACATTTAATATTGTATGCGTTAGTGACAGATTGACATACATACATGGATTAGATAAACGAAATTAATTTCTTTATCTTTACACAGTGCAGTCACGCGATTTATTACACATACATATATGTGATTTTATTATAAATGAATACAATATGTAAATGTGAAGTAATTGTTGAAGAAGCGCGGTAAACCACATAAATAAAACCTAATTAATTTAATAATAAGATGCACTATTAACAGTCTCATAAAAGCGACTAATTATACATATAAACTCATTCGGAATAGCATGTACTAGAATACGCTAGGTATATCATTTCAAGTAATTTTTTATAAATTTTTTTTTATTATTTTAATTTCATGCGTCGTTGAAAACGATAGCAGGTGTGGTGGGAATGTGTATTAATCGTTTTTATTCTCGCATTGACTGACTGCTTAGTTGCAATAACGGGTAGATTTACAAGCTGTTACTTCTTCAGGTGAGATTACTGCGTAGCAATTTCCGTTAGTTGACTGAACTCAATTAAGAATATCCGAAATGATGTGTTTATACGTTTTTGATTTTAGGCTATATTGTGAAAGGTAATAATATCTGTGATGTTATTAATAATAATAATAAAGAGGCGCTTTTAATTTGCATGTCTTACGGTCTTTAACCATTGTGGCCATCTACTCGTATCGTGTGTGTGGTTTTTTTTCCAGACATTATTAACATATTTTATTTCAACAATGTACCACTCTATTACTAGCTATATAAATGGATGCGAATGAAAATGTGGCAATTCCTAATACCCTTTGGCGTACAGTCGACAAGAGAGAACTTCGTTAAGAGAGATAAGTTAATTATGACTTCTGATTGAGTTCAGCGCCGCAATAAATGTATTGTGATGACAAACTGTACACTACCGCCTTCAGTAATGGAACTGCGACATTCAGCAATAGAATTGACATGCGTCGCAATCTCTAAATTGGGGGAAGTAGACGCGATTGTGTTATTCCATAAAATAGCCGACTTTGGATTAGATTTTTTTTATTTTTATTATTGCTATTAAAAATTGAAAGATAACTGAAAATGTTCCAATTTGCAAAAAACATACTATATGTCAATTTACTTCGAATATATGTGACACAGAATGAAATATGACGCACGCCACACCTACAGCTAAACGGAGGGTTGAAGTTAACTGAAATTGGCATGAAATGGTTCTAGGACCAAACAAAAAGACCACGTTTTACGCCCTCTCTATATGTAACACAAAATTGCTCGCTAAATGGTACCTACTGTAAATTAATATGGATTATTTCTAAGTGCTCCAAGCATGACGTATGTATGCACAAACATATACAGACATTGGCGGAATTTTATTTTAAAAGTCAAACCTTGAATTCACTGCTCCAATTTTATTGATTGCTATTTAGATCGTATGCGAAGGTATTTTTCTGTACATGGTTGACACGCTTCATTTACTGACAAATAAATTGTGTTTTTTTGTATAATAAAAATAAATTGAGTTAAATTTTGTTTCATTTGAAATAGTATCGTGTATAAAGTAGGTTAGATGCTTTTTCACATTTCGACATAAACAAAAAATTAAATAGCATTCATATTAATGTGATTTAATTTAAAGTAAGTAGTTTAAACAAAAACTTGCTATGAACAAAAACGCATACATGCAATGAAAAACCATTTATAATAAAGACAAAACAATCCTAATGAATTAAATACTATATTATTTAGTATGTTTATTGTTTAAATTTGAAACAATTGCTAATTGTAAGTTGTTTATATAAATGTATATAATAAAAATTAGATTAAGTCTCTGTACAGTCACACATGTAAGTACAAAGCTTAAGAAACATAATTGATGTAAAAATTGATAAAAATCTTGCATGAAAAATTCTCAAGACTGTAATAAGACGATAATTATATTCATAAAACGCGAACACACATATGTATATGTATACGACTTAGTCTAACAAATAAAACAAAGCAATTACACACAAACAAAAACACGTTTGTTATTCAACTTATATGTGGAACTACAGTTTTTTACAAAAACAGATCTAAAAACCGGAAATGCAGATATTTTTAAAGGTCATGTACTAAAAGTTGATATTATGCACTATAAAATATATTTTCATTTAAAAATTACAATCATATGCCTGTTTTTAAAATCATTGTAATTTCATAGGTTGCGTGATGTCTGTTGATGCAGTTGAAAAGGTTAATAATTTATTTGTGACAAAGATCGAATGTATTTCGCAAAGGTTAAACAGAGATAAGCGCAATGTACGAAGGGGGCATCGTTTGGAATTCCAATTAGAACTGAAGTTAACTCACTGCCTAATTACATATCAAAGCTAACTCGCATTCTTTGTGTTAATTACAATATACATTTTCAAAGATTTCCACGTTTCCAAAAGATGTGGAAGAAAATAGAAAACAAAGTTTGCGGGTGAACTGTACTAATTATTTGTGGAATTTTCTTGTACCTAAAGTTTTTGTCATATTTTGCGTAATAGACTACAAAACTTTAGTGAAATTCGAAATTACTTTGCTGATTATTTGTGAAAAATATCTATTATTAAAATATCATATGATGAGACGGCAGAAAGAAATATAAAATCATATTTTGTACAAAGGACTTACATTTAAATATATATATATAATTAAATCGCTTAAAGGGGGCAAACGGGCAAATGATAATCGTAGTAAATCTTGCGTAAAGTGTACAAACTATAAGTACATACATACATACAAACCTACATAGAAACGTGCTAGGGCAATAAATTCGTACAATTATTTATTTTCGCTAGTGTACACCCGATTTTCACGAATGATTACTTACCCAAACACTCGCTTTGTGTAAATCTTTGTTAATTAAAATTCAAGAACTGATGCTCATCTGTTTGTTCCTTGCCGCGGAAGATCTTACAGTCGACCATCTCAAACCATGTGCACCGTGTGCAGAAGCGAAGGCACACTTATCGAACTGGTCGACTGATACAAGACAATTGAAGCATAGCTAAACTGTGAATAATATGAAATTAGATGAACCACTGAGTACACAACAGGGCGAAGGGGACACACGGCCCTTAGCTGATGAAATTTAAGAAATGAACCAGAGAATTGATTTCTGTTGCGAATTTACGCATAAATGCATTTGCGTAATTCAATTAGTTAATTGTCACAAAATAAACTATTATTATTGAACAACCATATCGATTATAGAATCACGTGCGTATGCAACTAACATAGGTACATACCTATGTATACTAGTTTTATTATGTATGGTTTTTTCTAGAACCAAAAATAAACCAATATATCAACGAACCTCTAAAATCATTGGGGAGAAACTCAAACGAAAAAAATGCTACTATCTGTTAAAGTCACGTGTCTGTCAAAGAAACATGCCTGTTGTACAGATTTCAAGAGGCTTTTTTTTTTACTTCTACTAGATAATGTTCCGTGTGTATGTGTGTGTTTTTTTTTTTTTTTAGTTTGTGAGAGAATATTCAAATGTTTCACTAAAAATATACAAATGCAAGCAACTTATAGAAAGCATCTTGTCATATTTATGAATCTAACCACTTAACTAAAACATCTGAAAGATTTAACTCAAACATGATGTTTTCTGGGAAAGGACACACAAAAAGACAAACAAATATTAGGGTACACTATTACAGTACAATAAAGTTTGCAAATTGATAAATGTAATTCACTGGAATTGTTAATATATATATATATATATATATATATAATATATATATATATATATTATATATATATATATTCGCATATTATGTAAAAACGCATATGTGAACATCATGCGGTATGTATGTACATACATACAGCGGTATTATATAGTTCTATAAATAATAGCATTTTCATAATATTATTTCAGGCTAGAAATGATGTAATCACATACATAAGTAAAATTTTCTTGTCATATTTTATTTAAATAGTGGGTAAACATTGCTCTAATATCTGTTCATATTCTATCAACACGCAGAATCGAGTGCAGCGCGCGCATCTTCTGTGTGGCAGAAAGTGCAAATGCAAACCAAGTGCGTGTGATTTTCTCAAATCGACTTGTCTTGTGTTTATTTTAATATTCATGATGGTTTGTGTTAGTTTATAATTATTATGTTAGGTTGCTGCTGTTGTTGTTGTTTTTGTTTTTGTTAAACTCTCTCTCTCTCTCTCTCTCTCTGTATGTATGTATATATGTATGTATATGTGTATGTATGTAATAGATTTTTCTGGACAATGTTATTGCTGTGTAAGAGATATTATAATTATAAGATAAATAGGAAAATATTTGCTTGTACATTCTTCAGAATCCGTTTTATATATTATTTATGATGAAAATTATAGTAGGTATACATATGTATGTAGTTTTCCATAAAATGTCTATTACCCGGTTTAAATGCAACAAGATTTAGATTTAGATATATTTTAAAAAGCTAGTGTGCAAAATATATCATCGCGAATTTCGTTTGAAGTTTCTTGAATGTACTAGGTGCATAATTAGTATATTTATATCCAAAACAAATAGAACTAGTAATATTATAAACATTTCGTGGTTTGGCTATCATAACTGACACTACATCTGTCAGAAGCTTGTAGCAAAACAACCGAACAGAGGAAAACAGCACATAAAAACACAGTCAATAGGGTCGTTGCCACGGGAACCGGTCTCATAACATCAACATAGGAAATATGTTTGATATTATCTATTTATTATAATGCGTTCCGTTGCGTTTCTATTTGTATGTATGTGGATTAATGTGGGTATATATAAAAAAAATAAAAAATACTGACATATATTTGACTCTATAGTTTGCATATAAATGTAATATACGTATGTAGTTGTAGAATTTACAGAATAAGTTATAAGAATAAATAATTGCCACTGCATAGATTGTATAAAGCTTTAACAAAGAAAAGGTCTTCTTCGAGTAGACATCTCTATACTTGTAGCATGCATAAGTGTGTGCGCGATAGATTTATAGACGTCTTGTATGCGTGAAAGTGAGAGGGATATGTGGCGCCTAAGGTTGCACATGAATAGAATCGAATGTGACAGTGTGGAAGGCGAAACCTTTTATTCGTTGCGACAAAAGTGCATCTTCAGTGACCTTGTGACCCATACACGTCGATAACACACGGGGTTCTGGTTTAAATCAAAACTAGAACATTTCTAGTAAAAGCTTTCTACAATCACAGATAAACCGTGAACATATTTATATGTTTTGAAGCACACATTTAAAAAAAAACATTAAATAATATTTAAATATTAGTCACGTGTATTGATATATGTGAAAAAATCGAATGGCATGTGTGTGTGTGTCGTAACGAGACAAGGGTGATGCTTGGTGAGAAGCGCCGTCGTTGCCGTTGCCGTCGCCGTCGCCGTAGCGTCAGAGGCGTCTATCAGGGCCATTATAGGCCACGTGTATAACGAAAAGAAAAAATATTGGTCTTTCATTTAGGCTGAAACATGTTTTGTGTACAATAACAGTAGCGGGCTGGGTGCACGTGCCATCTTCCAACATACCAGTCGTTTGTTATTTCAGAAATTCACTGTTTTTATTTGTGTGAAAACGAAAATATAAAACCAGATCGCATTTAACATAAAATTAATTAAATATTTTATACTTGCAAATATGTCAAAATTATTTATTTATTTATTTATTTAGACATATTGTTTGTAATTTTGATGATCTGCGTAGTATATTAGGAAAGAGCGAATGAAGAAATCATTAAAGCTAATTATTCAAAAAGCAACAAGAGCCACCTGTTCTAGACAGGCCAACAAGCGCAGCAATTTCGAAAAACGTCATCATTACACACACAGACACACACACACACATAGCATATAACAAGTCACTATAATATTACATAGAGAACGGCTGCTGTCAAGAACCGAAAAATGAAACAGTCTACACAGGAAACGATATTAAATATTATTAATCGCATTGAAATTAGATTGGCTCTGATACGCTAACATATAATTATTACGTATAGGTATAATACACAACCAAAAACATTTCTATACCTACACGCTTAGAACACCTCGAATTTGCAGTTAACCAGGGTTCTATTATTTACGCGATTTTTAACTCAATTACACGAAGACAGTAGCTAACTCTATTGTATTTTTTTTTTTTATATGAAACTAATCACAATTGAACCCGTATTCTATGCAAGAAAAATCTAGAAGTCGGTTATCATTTAATTCATAATTTTGTAACAAAATACGGGTTAAATAATATATTTCTACTTAATAGCACACAATTATATAAAAATTGACAAAACTTATTAATGTGTAATGCTAATTTAACTTTACTTTGTGTGAATCAAAAGAAGAAAAAACATTTAATTCATTGCCTTACGTATGGCGGTTTATTTAGCTAATGTAATAACTCTAATAAAGTAAGAAACTTATAAAAAAAGTCTCGTAATTGAAGCAAGGAAATGGACAATAATTTATATTTAAAAAAAAATATATATACATATATGATTATTGCGCGATTTATTATACGGGATACCGGGTGTCAGAGTGACTTTGTAATTTCGTTAAAATGGGTACCCACATTCTTAAACACATTGTAATATTTGATAAACTATATAGTTATCGGCAATAAGTATGACGGTATTAACAATCAGAAATTTGATTAATGAATGTTACCTACTAGTTTTTCTAAATGTAATTAAAATATTACTCCACTTGTAATTACTATTCATTCTATTAGATTTAATAATAAACTAAAGAAAATTGGTAACTTTTTGTGAGAATAGTTATAATTACGTAAATCTAATACAATTAAAATCTGCAAATCTTTAAACTGCAATTATAAACAGTGTCTATAACATAATTAAAAAAAAAAACAGTTAATTCTTTGCTTGATGATGTAAAAAAAAAAAAATTAAATTGTAATAATTCCTTTAAAAAGGAACCCTTAGATAACAAGCATCCCTTACAAATATAATTCTAATTAACACAGCATCGTATAATATCTTAATTTCGATATTTAATTATAATTTACCGGTCGTGACAGAAGAACGTAGAATACAAACCAGACCCATTTAATTATTTCATCTTTACCCGCATTTTCTCTTCTACAAACACAAAATTGGTAAAGAAAGAAGGGGGGAGAGCAAAGGGTGTGTATTCATTTTGGTTCCTTACGAAAAACGATTATTGCGAAGCAGAGAACTTTAGGTAAATATTTAATTGAAGACGCAACTCGTGCGGTCGGTAAAAGCGTATACCTACGTATAATAATAATAATAATAATAATATGATGGCTCCTCTCTGGATGCTGCATCATAAAACTCAAGATCTTCTGTGTGAAATTATGAACGGTTTTATTAAAAATGTTGATCAAAAAGTGGAAGGCCCACGTTGTTATAACTGCATCGGTTTTTGCATAGAATTCAAATAAAAAACAAACAACGCCAGCATATCTTGTGCACAGCCTCCTCACCAAACTTTACAAATTAATTTTTGTCTGCCGGATATGATCTACATTGGTAGGTAGGTAGGTAGGTATACCAAAGTGCCGTATTTTACTTTTACCGGGGCAACTTTCGATCGAAAACATAAATATGAAAAATATAAACGCATCAAGGATATTTACAAAGGAAACACGTTTTCATCAAGTTTTGCGTAGCAAAAAAACAAATAAAAATTTAAATAAAGAGACAATCACTCTCTATATGCCTTGTGATATATTTTGATGAACGAGTAATCCTTGTTCACTTTTGATACATCAGTGTTCGTAATCCTGGTATACAACTCCAGTAAACGAACCGTACAAACTAAGACAAACCCCTCCCGTATCCGACTGCTTTGGCAGCATCACTAGTCATCGGCACACACATCCTTAAACATTCATCCTGTGTTGATGATATGAACTGCCGCATACTTGTGATATCAGCAATGATGATGTGAAGGTGCGAGAAACATGCAATCACATCTAAGCACGTTTCATATACCTATCTACTAGCGAACGACATAGACAACCAAAGCAACCGTCACCATTTCTATAAAAGGGGAAGAAGACCATTGGGAGATATGCTCCACTGGAAATGCGGATATATGCGTGTATTTACTGTCGAATATACATACAAACATATGTATTTCTCGCGTAAGGATAACTATGGATTAGGCATCACTTTTGTGTGGTGGTTCGTTTTAGTATACCTACAATGAAAAGAATGTTTTTGCTTCGTCGGTTTTCGTGATATGAAAAATTAGGTTAAAGTTGTTATACACAATTGATTTTTTTTTATTATTATGCTTTGATATTACTGCTCGCGTTTTTATTTATACGTACGAAATAAAAATATTACTTACTAAAGCAGAAAGCATATTTTTGTTCCCTATTTAATTTTATAATTACGTAAATAGACATTGTGTTAAACACCTTTTATGTTTCCTGGATACATTCGCTCCACATACATCTAAATGTATTCTTAATTTAATCTAATTTCCAAACACATTAATCCCTGAGCGAAAAGAAAATTTCCCAAGACCAGTTTGTATAAATGAACAACAATGACATAATATGTGACAATGTTGACGGTGTCATTAGGGAAACCGTTGCCACTGGCAACAATAGTGTTTGCGCGATAGATCCATCATAACTTGTCATAAACTAAAAATGGCCAGGTCTTAACTACACCTGGACATTTTAATATCTATACCAGCAAAAATCCTGCGGCGTAAAAACATTTATTTAAAAAAGCCTACACACAAATCCTCCTAGCAGATGTTACACTGAGGAATTATATTTTAAGGGCTGTAAAAATATTACGCTAACTATATTAGGGTGGGAGCGTATCAAAATCTAGAAATTTAATTTTGATGCTTCGCGATGCTAAAAGAACTAAAAAGTATCTTGTGCATAATTCGTATTGTTGCATTTATTATATATTTTTCTTTTGGGGAAAAAAGCTTATCTTAATAGAAGTAACATGGAATTGTATTCATATTCTGGATTATCTTATCAAACACACCATCAATATGGTGAAATCTTTCAAAAGGCCGTTGAAAAGTATGGCAGAAGCATTCGGGGAAAAATGGAATTGATAACGAAAAGTCTAACGAAAGAATAAAAAATGGAAATCACCACATTTGACAATATGTAGCGCGTATGTCATCGGCCATAAAATACATGTTAAATGGCACATGACAAAGCCGCATAATATGAAATTGATATCGACGGGAACGAGTAAAAAAAAAAGATACATACGTCTGAATCCACCCCAAAAAATGAACGAACCAACGGCGAATTGAAAGGGTCCAAATGCGTAAACTTATTGTGTTTCATGACTTTGCCAGTTTTTATACACCCTGGTGATATTCTTATAGTTGTACAAATAAATATTTGATAAGATATTTCAACCAGAAAATAAAACATGGATTTACTAAATGATAGGTATAACAAATGGTTTTGATACAAACCACAATTATATTTTCGCAAAATTGTTATTTAATGAATAAATTCATGTTAAATAAATGGAAATTGTTTATTGTTTTGATGTAAATGAAGACTCTCTATATTTAATAATTAGTATATAGAAAAAAAATAAATAAATAAGAATGTGAAACATAATATTTGATACAGCACAGGGCCACTGTATTTATAGGACAGCTAAGCTACAATTTTCTCTTATTTATCATCCTTCAGTCACAGATATATGGTCTATAATGGCTAAGTATTATATTTCTTTTATCCTATTTTGATTTTTGCTATAATACACAGTGTATGTATGTATGTATGTACATGTGCCGTCAATATCGGGTTACATGGTGCTCATAGCTAGCTATATATATGGTACCAAGCGATTTGGACTTTTATCCTACTGTTGCATAGCGGTAAACATTGCGTCTGCTTCATTGCGAAGGGTTATATGTATGTATGTACCTATACGAGTGCACAATGCATTTGCACTATGTGCCCCTGTTCTGAGATTACGTAAGTATTTGTGTAGGGGTTGCAAATGCAACCCTTGTAAATCGAATATATATATATATATATATACTGTTGCACTCTGTCATAACTAGGGACAATAGTGAAAACAAACATTGTCGTTTTCATTTTACTATTCTCGAATATACATATATATATATATATATATATATATATATATAATATATATATATATATATATATATATATATTTTACGAATTACATAAGATTTTTTTTTATCTACCAAATGAATTTTTGATTTAAAAAATATACATTTTTCAAATAATGTACCAAGTGTTCTCAATGCTTAAAATTATTCCATTCTTTCATAAATTCTTCTACACACACACACACATACATACGTGTATTATATCTTTGTAAAATTAATATTCAACGTAGAGATTTTATTTTTTCGTTATTATTATTATTATTATTATTTTTTTAAAACGTTTCCCCTTTGTATATATAAATACTCCATCCCTTTAGGTACTGAATATTAAAAAATAAAAAATCTACGCATGGCTCACTTGATGATGATGAAATATATTTGCACGATGTACATTTAAATTTTCCGTTCGAATTGTTGTCTCCCTTGTTTCTTGTCTAACCCACAACCCTGGCAACATTTTCACCCTAACGTGAAGCATTTGCCGTGTGCCCTGTGGGCAATCAGGGCACTAGGACCCCCTTTTCGACATATATTATAATCAATACTTGTTTTTACTTCTTCTTGTACAATTTATTTTTAAATCAGTATGGAATGTTTTAAACTTGAAAATTAAGTTATTTATGACTTATTTGGATTCTGCAATGTTGAATCTTAGTTCCTGAAGCGATTTCTATAAACTTCGGTAGAGCTCGTTTATGTGAGCGAGTTTAACCGATTCGTAGCGAGTTCTACTAATGTCTCAGCGGAGCAATTGTAATTTTGAAACAAAAGAAGCGTTTAGTCAAACGAAATAGCTTTTTTCTCTTGGTTAATCTGAGATTATGAATCTTTTACATTGCCCCTAAGGAATACCTGGATGATACGTTGAAGGCTGTTATGGAGAGGGGCGTGTGGCGGTAAGGGGGTGGGTGGGGGACTAGAGAAGCAAAAAGGTGTATCATGCCTTTTAAGGGTAGTGATTGCATGTCTTGCGTTGGCTCAAGTAAAAAATATCATTTCTTCAAGTACTTATACCTACTACTCGTCTTGTGTCACGAAGGGATACAAAATTACGCTTATTTTTGATGGTTTTTTTTTTTTTTTTTTTGAACAATTTATGATTAATATAATTGATTTGAAGTAGATGGATTAGTGGTTTGTTATATGGGTTTCAATTAAATTGATTAATTTCTTTAATGTTAGACTGAATTTACTTGGAAGTAGATTTAATATTTAAAAGAGTTATAAATTTACATGAATGAAATATGATTGACCTTTCCAGTTAGTGGTGCGATTATATAATGGAAAAGTTATTAGTTATAAGATTTTGATTACATGTTCAAACTTAAAGTTAAATATCTAAACATGTTTTTGGCTAAATTATTAATTCAGATAATAAGAACTCGGGATAATAATTTGTAAAGAAATACAACTATACAACCCTCCTCCAGTCTGTTTTACCGTCAAACCGAAGAAAATAAGAGAGACGCTAACCTTAAGGCGGTTTATTATTCCATTGTTCATTAATGTTTCTGTTCATGCTAATAATAATAATAATAATAAGTATTGTTATTTGGGAAAAAATTAAAAACGTAAGGGCTGCCGGCATTCCTCCAAACACACACACACACACACAGAATTTGGTTCTTGGGCTGTGCTGACTTATCCCCATGTTAGCAACAGCTGAATGGGTTCTAGAACGATTTTCAACCACCGGTTGTGTGCATTTAGGCAGAAAATTAAATAATACCTGTTCCTTGTATACCATTCGACTGAAATATTTCAACTCAAAATAAAAAAAAATATCTTGATAGTTATCTTTGTTAAGACAAAATATTATATTTTTGTTTATCGGATTTTATTTCAGTTGCCAATTTTTATTATACCTATATTAGATTTGGAACCCAATTTTATGTCTAGTGATAATATTAAAAAACACCTTTCTTATTTATGGAAATAAAATAACGTTATTATTATTATAAAATCGTGTGTGGTTTTCGAGATAAACGATCAAACGTTGTTCATTCTACGCATATTTATGTATTATTACCTTATTTTATTATTGTTACCGTTTGATAACGTATATAATTAATAAAAAAAAATTAAAATATTTATACGTTTTATGCAATTTGGGATGAATGTACGCTATTAAATAATAAATAATTATAATGAAAGTAACACACGTAAACAAAGAAAATGTGTGTTGCTGTAAATTCTTTTGTTTTTCACTAATATAAATACTATGCATTTGTGAATAAATAAATAAATAAAGATATAAAATTTAAAAATGAAAATTCTTTCGTGGAATTCCAACAAAAACAAACCATTGGAATATATTTACAAATAAGCAATTTTTTGTGGCCATATATGAGGAACACCCAAGGATTAACTAGAAGATGAAAAAATAATGGGGAAAGTGTCATAAACACTATATTATGTAGTTCTTTTTTCGTGTATACACAACACCAACCATCGGTCGTGTACTAGTTGCTGGCACTGTGATACGACGATGGCTGGACGTCCACAACATCAAATTGAAACCGCTTTGAACGGCGTCGACTGCTGTTGGCATGTAGATAAAGGAATAAACTGTTTTAACGACCGCGTATATTAGACACAAAATATAACACGGCCTTTTGCTTTTTACGATGGTGTTTTATTGTCAGGGAGGCTTGTGGCGCCCTCACACTAATACACAGGACCGGTCCCAATAAATTCTTATAACATTTGTGATTTTTATTACTGTATTTAATATAATAATAGCTAATCCAAAATTTATTAATTACACCACTGTTATAATCAAATTTTCTCAAAAATTAACCACTTGAAATTATTTGTTTCGAATATAGCTGTCGATTAAATTTGATTGTGTACAAGCATTTTTTACTAACGCCTTTATGATACGTCCATATAACAATTACTAACATCACTAAAAATGAAAAGCCATCATAGGTATTTATTTTTAATTTCTGGGTGGTATTGACTGCTCTTGTAGCACAAATAAAACGAAGCCCCATAAAAGAAACGGAATTATTTATATTATCTATGTTTATTTTATAGATTACTGCTTTAAAATGGTTGGGTTTAAAGTTGAGTTTCGTTTGCGTTGAGTGTTTGTGAAACAAGTTAAAATAAACTGAAATATAGGAATTTACAAAGTCATAACTTCCGAAGAAACAGAATCGTCATTAAGTTTAATATGTTACAAATGATTGTGTTTATTTTAGAGAATTATTTTTGAGTTCAAAGGCGATTTGTAACTCAACGTAGTCCGAACTAAACAGTTTTGCAATATTATAAACGATTAGGTGTTAAAATGGTTAGGCATCTGTCAAATCACACACACACACACAGATATATACATATATATATATATATATATATATATATATATATATATATATATATATATATATATATATATATATATATAGACGATTTTATGATTTATATATACAATCCTGGAAGATTCAGACATTCATACGCATCATATGTTTTTTGTAAGTTATTCTGAACTATATAATTTTCATATAAATATGACTGTTTATATAGTATATCTTCGAATGTTTAGAATATTAGAGAGTTCGTTTCCGCTTACAGTTTATATCAAAAACTAACTTCTGTATATTTTCAAATCGTTTAAATAAACGGGAATAGGATTTAGTAAACGAAATGTATACCGTTTTAAATTTAAACGAGTTATTTTCAATTTAAATCATTTAACTTATCCTTATAATAACTGCTGCGTGCTTATGAAACGATAACATTAATCGCAGCGAATTTGTTGTCAAAGAAAATTGATTTAAACATAATTTACCAAACATAAATTCTAAAAGGTTTTCATCAATTTCACATAGGTACAGCGATAATTTATTCTACAATCACTATAGCTGACTAAGCGTGTATTTGTCATAAACAAATAACCGTTTAATTTTGAGAAAAATACCCACTCATTTACAACGTAGTCGGCGGTCACGCTGACCATACATATAACATAAATCCGAATGGACAGGCAACGAAGAACAAGATGAAATCGTAGATTTTGACGTATGGACAAACATCACTCAACATGTCCACGCAATTCTCTCTTTATATAGTGACCATCGATTGAGTGATCATTCATTTGTCCATATACGTCTGTTGTTTCATCCCCCTACTCTCTCGTTCGTTTTCTTTTGTTATGGATAGTGTCATCCATTACGGCAGGCAAATAGAGAAAATTACAGGGGGATCACGAACAATATCTTGTGGTCATGAGAGAGATAAGTAAGGGGTCAGGTATATTATATATATATATATATACGTATATGCGTTTTGTAACTGCACTCGATTGCTTTGGGCTGTTGATATGTTGCACTTTATACACTATATTATCCTCGTGTCGGATATGTTTAAATCACACACCGTTTGATTATGTTATTATTATTATTATAAACAGTGTGAGATATATACCCAATATAACATAACTATACTAGGAAATATTATTCAAACATTACCGCAATATTACAACTATATTAATTTCAAAAAAATATTGTTAACACAAGTATTATTAATTAAAATAAATATACATGTCTTAAAAAGATTTATGCAGTTTAAACGATTTAAACGTGATAACATTTAACCAATGACAATAGATTGTTAATTAGATTTAATTTTATCGTGTAAATATATATATATATATATATATATATATATATATATATATATATATATATATATATATATAAATCAATTGCCAGTTGTGACCTCTGCATTCATACAGAAAACACATAGAAACATAAAAATGAAATGGAATATTCCTCAGTAATTACGTGAAGTTTTTGCATAGCACAACCATAATAAATAGTTATTATCTCTTTGAATAAGCGAGCGATAACATGTCAAACTTATGTATTTATAGCCAATGAATGTTTGGTATTCTTAAATTGACTCGATACTTAACTACCAATCAATATGGAAGTTTATTATCAAACAACTTGGAATTATAATTTCGTAGTATCTACTAGATGTTTTTCAAAAGCTAATATGAGATATCTAAATACAATAAATATCAGAAATATAAGTGTGAAATTGTCCACCCTATTACGTTCGTAGCAGTGTATGTATGTATGTGTGTATGTATGTATGTATGTATGTATGTATGTATGTAAGCCCCTTTGGTGATAACTGCAATCTAGAGTCTATTTAGAGAGATGGCCAGTGGCAATTGCTGGCACATCTGTGTTATCGATCCTACGCCACCACAAAGTTATTGGTAGCAGTTTGTATTATTTTGACAAGATAATAGAAAAGGTGGATGTTATTTTGAAGCCGATTGTCTGTGCGGGGATTTTTAAGAGACTTACGTTGCGTACAATTTATGACCACTATATAGGTGTAAATGTTATACCTACCTACGAGAGACGAGTGATGATATTGCTATTGCTATTGCTATTGGTTTGGACCTTCATGCTTCTTCACGTACTATAGGTACGTGTGTTGATACAATGAATTGATTTTATGTCTTTCAAGGATACTAATAAAAACCAAATTAAAATTTATCTATGTATTGTTTCGTCATAAACATTGTTACACATTGATTTCTTGTATGGAAACTGTATCAAAACACTTCTAATAGTATATAATGCAATTCGCAATGAAAGACAAATAGTGCTAGCAGACTTGATGATTTGTGTTTTTTAATAACAAATAATCTGACATAAGTAGCGTCTGATGTTGATGTTGTATTGACGCTATGCGGGGTCTTTAACCACAGTAACTCTCTACTATTGCGCAGCTCCAGGCCCGGGCGCCCTCCGAAGCGTGCCCCCGTGGGGCTGAGCCTCGCCGCCTCTCACTTACACCACCAGCAACAGATCAAGAAACACCGGCTCGACAATGGCGATTATCCACCTTATGAAAATGGACACATGGCTGGTGAGTACATACATACGTATATGTAATACTTTATCGAATTTGTTTATAAATGAAATTTATTGTGTTTGCATGTTAAGTTAAACGACCTAAATTTCCCTGATGTAAATAAACCTACATACGTATATGTTATCATATTTGCTGTTGCAAAACTGGAGGAAGTACTTTTTTGTTTCTAGAATTTTATAATTACTTGTTTGTTGTATCATATATTCTAGATAGCGCAATTTAAAATAGAAGCAGTTTTACTATTATGTAGTTCATGCAAATATACACAAAAGCAAGATGTTTCATTCTTAAATTAAACTACAATGCAGTGCCCCGCGTTGGAGTTTCTTATACGTAGTAGCAATATTTAAAAATGTCAAACAAATATGAATATTCAATATATTTTAGTAATAATTATGATGAAACATTAGTTAGTTTGTTGTTTGAAATATTTTACAGAAGCCTATAGCCTAGCAATGAACAAATCTGTGATGATAACAAGCAAGCTGAAATAACGACATATTTGTATTATCATCCCAATATATTCGCATGTTGGTATGCGAGTTATTAAAGCTTTTGTTTTGCAGAATCGGTAATTAAGGTGTCGCACAGAGGGACTCACGGTCGCGTCGCACATTTTTGGAATACATTCGTTATTCGTATTATACGTTATACACATTACATGCACAGAGAAATAATGTATATAGCATATATCGGGAACAATGATACCTTTTTGGTATTCGCATTTAGCAATTTTATTAATTAACAATGAGGGTTACAAGAATGACCTGATGTACACTTTACCTCGCCACCTCTCACCCTCTTCAGTTCTAAACTACCCTTTACCCATGTACCAGACAGTTTAACCAAAATTGAAAGTGGTTATCGCGTTTTTAGTTAATTAAAAAATTTTATATGCTCTCGGTTCACCTGAAGTATTTTTTAATTGTTTTATTATATCTTACTAATACACACACACACACACAGACAGAAAGAAATGTGTGGTTTTATAAATAAAATAAAAATATATATATAACATTCCGATATATATATATATATATATATATATATATATATATATATATATATATATATATATATATATAATTGAAAAATAATACCTAATACTAGAAAAAGTAATCGCCAAAAAGTATGGTGCGATTGTTGTTTGCAAATAACCGTTATTTAATTTGAATTTGATTGAAAGAATTTAGTAAACCGGGGCCAGACAGTTGCAGATTGCTATCATTCACAGACAACATTCATTCTACGCACTCTGGCTTTTATAACATTATGCACGAGCTTCAGCTCAGTTGGATATTCGCCACCGCATCTCACCTGGCGCTGCCGTCAACGTCCGTGAGTGCTTTTAATCGTTTTCAATCACGAAATTGGTAGAAATTAATATTGATTATATTTTGTTACTGAACATATTATTATGAAATTTTCAAAAATATTTATAGATAACTAACAATCATTTTAGGGTTCACACAAAACTATACTGCTATATCCCTCCAAAAATAAATAATAATTAAATTATCTGTTAACAATGTTTAAGCAACATTTAAAACGAAACCAAACAATATTCCTAACTTAAAAAAAAATAACGTAACTAAATGATATTTGAACTATTTGAAGTATGCAACAGGAGTACGCGGTAAAAAGTTATCAAAATTACTTTTCATGAACCTGTTACGGTGAAAAAGGCATCCACAACTCATCTGTCAAACCAATTAAATTCATTTCAATTGTCTTTTCATTTTATTTTATTATTTCACTTTCGTATAACGGAACTCGCAATTTTTCGCGAATGAAGGGTGTAATGAAAAATAGGTTTTTCATTTCGGACATTATTTTGTTTCTAATTCACTCAATGACTTTTCAATTAGAACATTTCCAGTGATTTAATTTTAAAATTAATCAAATACTACTTTGAGATACTTATGTACCTATATATATATATATTTTTAATCGATTCGTAACACTGTATGTTTGTAGGCACTAAAAATAAAAACCTTGATGAAGTAATTAAATATATGTAATTATTTTATTTGATACAAAGACGATAAAATCACGAAATGGTTCATATTAAAAGTAATCATTTAGGAATGAAAGTTAATTATAAGTGAATCTGCACTTACGACTGTCATAACCTGTATAACATTTCGCTATGATATTGGTGCAATTTCTGCCAAGGAAACAACGATATAAAAATCAAATAAAAACATATTGGATATATCTGTAAAAAATAAATAACTTGAGATACTAAAGTAATGTTTTTAATAAGACATTTACGGAGACGTTGTCGAGTTCTACGGCAAAATAGACCAGACGAAGAAATAATATAAACGTTCTTATATCTCGGTGTTTATGGTGCCTCATATATAAGAGGCTAAAATGGGACAGTTACATCTAATGAATGTGCGATTTGACGCTGTTTATTGGTCATTCTGTACAGATTGCTTTTTTGATTACTTCTTCAAACGAAAAATATTATAGCTATTGCCAATATAGAAATTATCTTGAGGCAGATTTTTTAATATTAACTTCACACTAATTTCAAATATTTGTTCTTAAATATTGCAAATGCTGATACCTATATCGTAATGCAATTTCTATTTAACCATTCTATTTATGATATAAATAACATTTAACTTGAAGTAAATGTGTCGTCAATTATAAATGAATAAATATGGCGCCAGGAAATAAAAATCTTAACTACTTACTGCTTAACATTTGCAATATGTATAATGATTGCAAAATACCAACGTCATTATTACAATAATTTGTTATTGCCAATTATTGATATTGTTATAGTGGGTGTTTGATTGGATATATTGTAGGTGCGGTGTATACAATCAATGCAAATATATATATATATATATATATTACTCTATTATTATAACTACATGATCGATTGATAATAATATATATTGTTAAATATACTTTAGAATTGTTTTAAATTTCTTTGACAATCTAAATTGAAGTAATCATTAATTTATTCAATCGTATTTCTTTGAATTCAAACATTTCTGATGTGTTTTGGAATGTTTTTTTAATTGGTCAAAATATTTGACCACCATACTTGTGTGGTGTAGGTAACTATATAGGTAGAAAGAAGAATAAAATATATATTTGAGTTTTTAGTACCGTTTATGAGATAATAAATAAAACGAATATAAAATGAAAAGTCTTTGACATTGAATATGTGGGGCTGTAAAATTAAATAGAAACAGCGTCAAAGACATATAAAAAAGAGTGGGACAGAGACAGACATTTAATAATTAAGCACAGATAGTCTGAAGAGACGAACGGGTCGTAAAAGATCCACAGATAATCTATTCGTTTCTCGGGGTATTTAAATACGGAATTAAATCAAATGAAAATAAAGAAATATCGAATCCAAGTTTTGTATTAGCGTATGTATGTAGGCTTATTTGCTATAGGTATAGGTATCTTTTGACAAGGTCCAATCGAGTGTCGGTGTTCTTTTGGTATTGTGTATCGTGATCACGGTTGACCAGCTCAGAAAACTAATTAACATAATCTATCTGATCTTTTTGAATTGTTATTTGACATCTTCCTTACTTGCCTGATCGGAGTTGTTTGGAAGAAAATAAAAAGAACATTGACCGAAATGGAAAAATATGTATTTACTATGTGTCTTTGTGTGTTGGCCGCCTGTGTTATCAGCCCACGCATTTTCAGGTGACGAGGCTTTATTTGGAGACAGATTTACCATCAATTAAAATATTCAATGTCAAAGATATGGGCACTAATTGATTTTCTTTTTTTTAATTCTTGTATTCAAGTGAATCATTTTATCTTTATCCTTACCTATATATTTATAGATAAGTATTATTTTTTCTATACCTACCTACATCAATAAAATAGACTTGAAAATATAGTCTATAGATAACTTTTATTATCAGTTGAACTGTACTTAGAATCCTAATTAAAAAATCTTATCAAGTCTAGAAGAGAGCTGTCGTTTCTTAAAGCAGCCATTTATACTTGCTCTAAATTTATTTCACAACTTAGATTAATACTATTCAATTTATAAAATGTACAAATTCCGATTTAAATCAAAATAAGTTAGAACAAATTTAGTTTTTTTGAATAAAAAGAAATGTAAAAATATGATGGATTAAAGTATAGTATAATCGATGTCCAAATAGGGTCACGTGCTCGACTTAAAATGCACCTTAAATCGATGCTTTTCAACGTCAAGATTATCATCCACGAGCATGGTTAACTTTTATATGAAGTACGTGCTTGTGTGTGTGTGTTATCAAAAACGCAGCGTATTCCATATGCAGATGCAGTGGCGGGCCTAATGTCTGTCAGAGGAGGTGGGTCCCTCTGCTGTAGTAATTACAGGTTGTCACTGTCTAAGCAAGAGTGCGCGAGAAACAACGCTTTTTTTTATTATTATTATTGTTCGTGCGTCTGTCTGTCTGACCGACTGTCTGTCTGTCTGTCTGTCTGTCATTCGTATATATTATACATATATGTGTGCAACGAACACACCGATTGTAAAACGGATGCATTTTTATACGCCCAGCAATAATTTGTTTATTAAAATAAATCGAAATTTATATATTTAAGTAATTGCGAATGTTTTTGAAACCAATCATAAAATAGAAGCGATTACCTACATACTAAACAATTACCTAATAAGTTGTGTCATTTTGAACTTTTGTTTATATTAATTTGTAAATTGTATATTGAAGTATACTAAACAGACTTGCTAATTAATACTAACTTGTAGTAATTATGCTTTCGTCTTACTAATTTTTAGAGTAAAAATTTCAAACTTTTCTTTTTATGTTTTATAGATTGGCAAGACTACTTAGTACACTCAAATACGATTCTTCGAAACGGTACGTACAAATTTATTATTTTTTTTATTAATTTTTAAGATCCAACCCAGTGAATATCATTTAATATGTCGTTGAGCTATTATTACATTTTTGTATAATATGTTAAATAAATTCAAAATACAGTCATCTAATTTTTTTGTGTCTACCTATAAGAATAATAATAATTAAAAAAAAAAAAAAGCACAAATAGTAGTTGTAATTTTATGACAAACCGCAAACGGAGGAAAAAAATGTAAAATGTTTAACAACTTTTTAAGTCCCAATATTATTAATCAGACAGAATTCATTATACGAACTCCAGACGAAATTCATTAAAAACAACTTTTAAATCTAGGCACAATTACTCTTCATAAAATCCGAAGCGCGCATTTGCGAAAATAAAAATATAACAGAGCTATAACTTGGAATAAGCAGCCGTAAATTTTTTGAAATATTTCATCGTAATGGTGGGTCCGAAACGTAATTTTATTTTTTAAAGTGGGTCGTTGCACTGCGCGCGCGATGCAAGGGGAGTGTGTTTTGTAGAAGGGTAGGTCGGGGGTTGCTTATACTACATATTTTGTTCTATTCAAATGCAACATGATACCATAGGTCTAGAGAGTGTTCCTGTGTTTACATTTAATATTCAACTTCACAATGCCTAGCTAGTCGACCAGTGTAACAGAGTCTCTTATATGTATATACTCGTAGATGATGGACAGATGAGATACACAATTATTAATGGGGAACAGGTTTTTAGGCATTTTGACTATGCTTAAAATATATTTTAAAACAAGGCACACGCGGCTAATGTTATAAAACTTATCTAGACAACACGATAAACTATTATTTTAGTTCGACAATTACTGTCAAAATTATATTTGAAATTCTATTTAACGTAACAATCAAATATATTTAATTTATGTCTGTTTATCAATTTTTGTATTTGGCGCACCCACACACACACACATAAGCACGCATAATATTCATTAATTTACACACTTATAAATGTTGATATGTAAGAATTCGATTTTATTTACCAAGCAGAGTTTATTATGTTTGGTATATATTTTTTATGTTTTAATATATAATGACTTAAATCTAATATTAAAAGATAGTGAAGAATAGACTGGACTAGTGTATCAGCAAAATGACGTCACATCAAATCATCATCATACATAGTTTGATCAGACAATACGACCCCCAGAAAGCAGAAGCACTGCTCCATGCATTGATACACATGTTCACTGTATGTACAATGCGAACAATACAATAATATCAGAGAGAGAGAGAGAGAGATAGCACATACATACATACATACATATATATACACTGACATATTTCAAAGTTTGGACCAGTTGCATCCCTCTGTCCAATAGATATATACTTAAATCATAACGCATCACCCCCTCAAATATAGATATTATATAAATAATAACAAAAAGAATAAATAACAGACCTCCGAAATTGGATATTACTGAATCAACAATAACCATTGATGGTTTGGGATTATAATCAGTCAACCAGAAATATTACAAAATTAATCTTTTCAATTTAAATAATATTTATAAATTTATTTAATTGTTTAGTTACTATATTTATTTATCTAAAATCACTTATTCATTTATCGCTTTGTTATTTTATATGTCACTCCCTAAGGAAAATAATTCAGTGACTAATAATTATTCACCTAGGTATAACAATGTTATTCTAATATAGGTATATAGTTATATATTTATGTTAATATCAAACTAAAATATATATATATATATATATATATATATATATATATATATATATATATATATATATATATATATATATATACGTATATATATATATATATATATATATATATATATATATATATATATATATATATATATATAATGCATCGTATCAGTAATAATAAATCTTGTAGTATATTCACAATTCAACGATTGTTAACTATTGTTCATGTTCGATGATTTTGAATAACAATTCGGACATTTATAATTTCGGTATCCATATGCTGTTTGGCCGCCGGCGCCCCATTGGATATAATCGTGTCCAAATAATAAGAACAAAACGGTTCGGATCAAGTCGTAATTATGATTATTGAGACTGCGTCCTCGAGGCACACGAGTTTCGTATTGTTTACCACGCGCGCGATTGCCTATAAGTGGAACTATTAGAACTACAGCCGGACCCATCGCCAAGGCGAATCAAACGATGTTTTTAACCTATTTTTTTATTTATTTTTGGTAAATTGGACCTACCCTTATTTTCATTCTAAGAAAGGCCACTCAATTACCTATTATGGCAAATGTTTTAAAAAGTCATTTATCAAAATAGAAAAGGATCAAATCGGTATATAGATAATTTAGAAAAAAAAACTACCAAATGGTGTTTAGTTAGATGGGATTTACAAAATTATATTTCTACAAATTATTAAAATAATCGTTGTGTATTTTGGTTAAATAAATAAGAAGAAGAAGAATCACTCTAATATCATCGTAGCTTTGGAGATAAAAGCAGTATTCTTTTTCGTGGAGTGTACGAATTGAATAAATAAAAGGAATTAATAAAATTACTAGTCAATTATAGAAACCGACGAAGAACTACATATATATATATATATATATATATATATAATTACGAAACAATTCCAACAATTCGTTTCCATAGTCACAAAAGTTCGATGCCTTTACAGGTAACCCTATGATTAACAATTTAATTCAGTAAAAATGACCAGGTAGTTTCTGGAGACACCCCTGAACGATCGAAATATGAGGAAGTCCTAAGGCAAAGGTGTTTTAGAACCACTGGCCTCGTGAGTTCGTGTCACTTCAGATAATTCGTGTTTCTATTATTTTTTATTTTTTTCTTTGTTTTCAAAACGATTATTTCTTTTTTATTGGGGTCCCGGCTCTGTTATGTGTATTATATACGTTTTCTCGGTTATTCATTACGAATTAGTTAAATTGCTATGATCGCGAGTGAGTGCCTCGGCACAGTTGTCTATTAAAGTATGCGGATAAGTGCAGGGTTAAACCATCCAATTGTGGTTTTGGGCCGTGGTTAACCACTCATCTGGATAATGTATATCACGGTGTACACTGTTACAAAGCGTTTATTTACTTTCTACATATTATCAATATTTTTATTTAAACACCATTCATATGAGAGTTAATTCGGTAAAGCACCGTTTATAGCGCCACCATGGCAGAAACGTGATGTTTTACTGGTAATGTTGTATTCATCAAAACGAATAAAGCGATTACATTTGATCGCACAAACACAACACATCTCAATAATAATTCCAAGTGAGGAAAATTACCGAAATTAAAAACGAATTTGACATCGTGAAAATATACATCTTTAAACATGTGATGTACATATCATCACATGATTATTTTAAAATTACCCAAACAACTTTTTAACGGCCAGTTCAAATAGAGTGATTATCATTAGGTATAGAAGTTGATGAACTTGTAAATTGGACACTAATAAATGTTAGGTGGCCTGATGTGCGCTATGAAATACACATTGCTGGTTTAACAGTGTAGTCGAGGGGACCGCTGTTTTAATAACAGTGTAGTACTAGCTAGCGGAGTCTACAATATATGATGAAGAGGATAATTAGACAATTATATTTAACTGTTAAAGGTTCTGACACTTTTGATTGTGTTTAATTGTTGTTTCGGTTTCCTAAAATAATAGAATAAATCTAGTAGATAAGCAAAATGATGTTATACGTTGATGTGGAATAGTTGAAAGTATCTGTTGAAGATGTATTACTTATGTGTGGAATATTTTATTCAAATTAATTTTGAATATTTAATTTTATAATTACATTGTAGTTGGCTTGAAATTAATTAAACTATTATTAGCAGCAAGTGTTGAAAAAGAAAGTACCTTTAATTCTTCGTCTTTATGAATATAATTTATCATTAAATATTTTAATTAATTTGTTTCTTTTAATTAATTAAGCAACAGTCGATAACTGCATTGTTAGTAAAATATGATTAACTACCATCATAAAAATTAATATTTAATCATGAAAAATATACCTATATGAAGTAAATCATTAATTATTTTTCTATTTAGATAGAAATTTTATTAATTATTATTTGAATTGATAAATGTCAGAATTCAAAAAATATAGCATCTACAAGTGCATACCGGAAGTGTAGCGATGTAAAAATTAAGTCTATCTACAATTATTAACATAGAACCTTTAGAAAATCTACTCTAATAAACAGAACACCATTAGTATAAAATAACAAAATGAATGAATGAACTTATCATTTATTTCTATAGGTATTTAAGATGATAATTATATGTATATGATTATAAATGTAATTTCCTGATTGTAATCAGATTAAAGGATAGTTTTGCAAAATGTTAATAACCAACTCGTAAGGCCGTTCACTTTAGAATTGCGTAATACTACATAATTTAATTTCAAATATCATTTACAAAGGAAGATACGAATTATAAATAAAATCGCAGGAAATCAAAAATTTACTTTATACAAAAAAAAAAACAGTGTGAATATTGTTACATACATATGTAATTGGCCGAGATTATATACGCACTTGACTATATTTTACGCAAAGGAAACTAATGGCAATACGTAAGAAACAAAAACAAATATAAATAACTATCCCGCCACCACTGGTCGAAAGAAATTACATTTTATAGGAACGTTTACACAAATAACACTTATTAAACGACCATCACTCGAATGGTATAAATGGTACCTACTATAGACCCGAACAACTGTACAACAAACCACCTCATATAAATAGCTATAAATTGATTTGCCCGCGGCTACGGGTTTCACGATTTGTGGTCGGAATTCAAACGCATCGCATTGCCATCCGAAACCAACTCGTATTACTTACAAGTGTTACGGACGAAAATCGTACGAAAAACAGACGAGCGTGTTTGGGATTTCTTTTTTTTTTTCGTTCTCGATTCGTTTTTATTCGTGCTAGAGTACGTACCGAAAATTGTGACGTTTAAATATTGAAGTGGTGGGCAATTTTAAAAAGAAAATGCTATCATAAATAAAATAAAATTCTTTTGTAACACCTTTATAAATTATCTTTGAAATTTCAAAAACCACAATCAATATTTAATATTAAGTATATGTTTTTTATTATATACTATAATCGTGGATGCAATCATTATTTTACAAAATTACTAAAAAATATCAACAATATTTTGTAATAATTAAACTCAGTTATGTTTTTATATAGGTTGAAAACGCTTTTCAAACTTATATTTTTCCCAATAATTTGTAATAGCGATTTATTTAGAAAAAATTGAAAATGTTTTAAGCGACGCGTATTTTTGGTGAAAGTATAAGAATAATTTAGTAAAAATTCATAAACAAGTATAAATTAATAGTCCTAGTGACAGTTGGCAATTATGGTATAACATTGTAGTAGGCCAGCACGGGTTCACTTTTCAAATGTTTTCTTAATTATTATTTTGATTTGACAGGGTAAAAAAGTATCCGTCTATATTTCTTTCATTTCATAAGAAAAATGCATAATGTATAACACGCTATTTGTTTATAAAAGAAACGTTAAACGATATTTAATTGCAAAAGCTTTTCGATTCATGCATAATTCTATGATTGAAGGTGATATTTCGTATGGTAAATAAAAGCATGCATTTCTGTTGAAACGAAAGAAAAATTGATATTGTTTTGTTTGCTAGAAGCATTCAGATTTTTCCTGACCTGTCACTCTTATGTATGTATGTATGTAAATACAAACAGGATAATTTCACGGTATTTCAGAAAACAATTACGAGAAAATTAATTAATCTCTTTCGTCAAGATATTATGTCACTTATATATACCTAAGAGGCTAATAGAAATATACGCCTTATTTCTTTTGATATTAAAATTTGTAATTATTTCAAACACCTATTTTCTATGACATGAAATACAATTAAACGCACAATTCGTTTGTATAGAGACATTTGTTGTCGAAATAGGAATAATTCCATATTTGATAATAATTAAAAAAACATGGAAGTTATTATTGCCGGCTAATGAGGGTGTTGTGGGAACGTCGGCATTGTCGGAGATCGCGGGAACGACCCGGCGGGGTGTCGGGTCCCGAACGTGGCACCCTGCAGTGCCCCAAATAGTCTACTCACACAGTGACTGTAATCATATCTGTGTGTCCGCAGGCCACAGCATTTGTTTAACAATATGAGAAATTAATGTTTGTCTTTTGACCCAATGTTAACGCCACCTTTGTTGTTGTTTTTTTTTTTATTTCTAATTTTGTTTCATGCTTTTTATAATGAAATCGTTAACCGAAAATATATGAGATATTGAATCAATTATCTATACTATAAATTAGTCCATAGTGACAGATGTAAAATATATTATTAAAAATATAACTTATGACGATTACTATTTTATATCGTATGTATTATTATTTAAATTATAAACCATATAATAAATGTTGACAAGTCGTCAGTCTGTTAAGGATAAAATTCGTATATACTTTTGATCCTTGATGGACTGTTGGACAATTAATGCCTTGTTAGTGTTTCTGCAACGGAACTTAAGACTTTTCTCCGTGTAAATACAGTATGTATATGTATATATATATATATATATATATATATATATATATATATATATATATATATATATATATATATATATATATATATATATATATATATATATATATATATACACACATAACTTCATGGTTATTCCCATCAAATAGGGTGTTAGAAAATCCTTTATATCCATTCCCATCTTGACAATCTTTCACCATTCAACAAACTTCTTTTGCTTCATTCAAATCTTCATACACGCTCTTCTATACAAGTTTTCTTTCACACTCTTCATTCTTAGTCATATTCTCACACCATTGTTTCGTCGCGTAAATCTTCTACGTCAATCTTTCATTCAACCTATTCTGCATACGACACTTCTGCAATATCGCTAATATTTTAGAAATTAATATGGTAAATTCAATAATCAATTCATATATGTAGGTACTAATCCATCCAATAGAATTTAATGATTATAGATGGATTAGTAGTGTACTGCAAACGTAAATATACGAAATGTAAACCGTACTCAAGTGCGACTCTGATGTTATATCCAAAGATGACTGTATTTTGTATCTTTGTCTAACTTATTTAGTCTCGTGTTTCCCATGACAACTGTGAGTGGGATGATTGATGAATCGTGAGAGTGTATTTTTGTTACAACACGCTAATCAGTTTTCTGTACATTTACAGTTGTAACTAGACAAAACACTGATACATTTCATACCTACTACGTATATCTCTTTTACCGTTTCCTATTTATGAATAGATAAATAATAATATCTTCTTGTATATTACAGATATGCCACGAATGGAAAAATCACCACTGTTGGCAAATGGATACAATCACCCGCCACATTTGGGCCACATGCAGTTTATGCAATTACCAGCACATCCTGCAGCCGCACACAGTGCACTCTTATCACCGGGAATGCCACACGGTCTCGCGCGACCTGACGGCTCAGTGATCAAAAACCAAGCTATGCCATCCATGGAAGCAATTGCAAGGTAAATAAATATATAAATAATCAACCCGTAGAAATGCATCTTAGAGATTGTGCACACGTTAGCGTTGTTCATAATTAGGCCAAATAATTGAATTACTCGAGGGAATAAGAGGCGGCTTTATATAAACAAATGTATAAAGCGTGTCGGTACGATACGATTCGTAAGCCGTTTGTCAGATAAGAAATTGGATTTGTCTTACGGCTAACTGCCGGAGGGCAGAGGCCAAAAGAATTCCGGTTAAGCTTCTTACCACCGGAAGACGTACGAGCGTCTTGTATACCACCGTATACAAGAGGGGGGAAACCGCGAATGCGCATATATACCGGAACATCTACTCGAACGGCCCACCGACCGGGATATTTGGGTTATCTTACTTAGGGATTTCGGTTTAAAAAGATTTTGTTACAACTTTTCACACCTTTGAAATTAAAGCTTTTTTTAATCACTTCGGATAATAAACTAGCGCTTGCGCACTTTTCTATTAAGGATGTAATCGGATTTACAAATTTATTCTAAACGTACCTAGAGTGAAATTAAAATTCTGGTGTCATTTGTAAAGATATGTAAACCAATTTTCTATAATTATTATCTCACAATTGATATGCAAAACAGAACTGCGTTCTGGTCTACAGATCGCAACAGTTAATATACTATATGTATGTATGTACCTACTTGAGATATGCAATAATTTTGTTTATAACCAATTAAAAGATATTACGTAAAGTGACGGCCTTATTAGGTGCGAAAATTGCTGACATAAATCACATAATATCATTCACAGCAGGCATATACTATAGTAGGTACTTTTGATTTAGTCTACTGAATTCCATGTATTTTAATCCTATATAATATGCTAATTGTTACAAAGATTACATCTGATGCACAAATGATAAATAAAATACAGTAGAATTAAATGCAAAAACAACAGTTCTAAGCAACTGAATTAGAATGTTCTAGCAGACGAAACAATGATTATTTATGTATAATTTAATAACCGATTCCTTAAGTCTCGGGATATTTTAGACTAGTAAAGTGGTAACAACATGCTAGTTTGTTCATTGCATTAAATATTAGTCTTAAGAATGCGTATTTCAAAGTTAAGATTAGCTTTCCCCCTTTATAAAGGATGGTAGTGGTGGTGGTGTAACATCTTAAAGACAGTATACGAAATCCGTAGGTCCTGTAGGACCTTAAGACGCTAGTCGAATACCAGGATTACCAAACTAACTAACATGTTTCGGTCTCATTCAATATTTATCACAAGAAATATTTTCGAGGCTTCATCAGTTACACTCTTCAAGGACGTACGTTTCAAATATAAATAATGACATGACAAGAAAACAGTCAAAAACACAGTCTGCCAGAGCACGTCATCACTGAAGGGTTAAAATAATCAGAGCGGAATAATTATCAATGACAATGAATTGGAATTCTTTTATTTTGAATTTATTAGAAAGGGTATAATATACTGCTATCTAATTGTTATTTTACACACGTTTGCAGAAAATTGTAATTTTTATGGTAATTATTAATATTTGCCATCGAAACTATTTTAATAAATATAAGTAATTAACATTTTACAAATATTGCTATGAGATTTAGAACTGTTTTAGTTTTGAATTTAAAACGATACTTTAATTTAACGGATTTTATGATTGGATTTTAAAAAAATTGGAAACTAATTTAAAAGCAATTGGTTTATTGCATTTGAAATGTGCGGACACCTTTTGATGTCAAAGGTAGGCTTATTAAAATGCATTACAGTTGGAATTATACGGCACACTAAAGGATTCAGAATATTGCACTGCTATATTATACCACAGTGGCGCTGCTATCTATAGGTACATACATACATCTATCAAATATTCCACTTTCAACTATATCCGGCGCGTTAGAATTCTATTAGGCACAATATTTCATTAAACTTGAGTGCAATAATAATAAATTAAATAATACAAAGATGAATAGGTACCGCATACCTATATTAAATTACAAGTGTTAATAATCAAATTTGAACTTAAAAAACAAATTGAAGGTCACTTTAGTAATATATTTAATGAAACCTGCGATGAAATGTTATTTAGTAGCTAGTTTATATTTGTAAACAACGACACACATAAAGTATCTTTTGGCAAATGTTAACGTACATACCTACATACATATATCTAGGCAACCATCTTCGTACAAACAAACCTCATAACAAAAGAGCTGTGCATATATACGCCTTGTTTACTGGCTCTGGCGTTCAAGTCGTCATTATCATTTCAACGCTTGCTCCGTTTCCTAATTAAAATGCAAATCCCGGCCGGTGGATGCGTGTTCACGTCATCAACGCGAAGAAGAAGAGTGCATGATTAATTCTCCAGGTAGAACGAACTTGAAGCTCTGTTCTGATGGGGTATATGCGGGGTGGAGGGAGAGAGGAAGGGGGGGGGGGGAGGACTTGCTATATACATATATATATATATATAAATAAAGACTCTGTGTAGATATATCTCGGAGAAATTATTATTAAGAAATAATTACGAAAGAAAGGGTTGCTGGGAATTATATCTTAATTATTGATTAATGAGGGTTTATAATTTTTTAATTGTGCGTTTTTTGGTCTGATTTTCAGATCTGGGATCTGGGAAAATTGCAGAGCTGCTTATGAGGATATTGTCAAACACTTAGAAAGGTAAGGATTTATTTTTTTATTTTAAAGCCTACCAAAAAGTATTGAATCATAAAAATTATTTAATAAACTGCAATTGTTGATGCAATCCCGATGTGAGCCGCATGATATTTGTTAGCTGCCCCGTGACAGGGTTTTAGCTAGGACTCGAACCACACGCTCCGGTGATCCTTCTGGCGGCGCGGCAGGATTAACACCGAATGATTTGTGTGTGATGCCAACAGTGTCTGTCGTCTCTGACAACATGAATAATCGAGTGTCGCGATTTTCGTAGTTACGATTAACTGTAGTTAATACAACGCATACAATTTTACAAAGCTACCGTTGCTAAAATCCATACAACGATTGGAAATTAGACAATTACTTATTTCACATATATCTATATACATATGTTTTACGAATTATTCAGAATTCATAAGATTGTACTGGACGAACACACGGAAACAGTCTAAATGCATTAACCGCGCGGTTACAGTTATACATCCGCATAAATGGCGCAAACCCTATGTTGCTTCGAATGACTTGACATGTTTGTTTGAATAGGACGACCACTGATGTGCTTTTCGCGATAACACTCGCTGCAATAATTAATCTTAATATTGTATTCTTGAATTGTTGCACTGTGCTATTAGCTTCTTTCGTCTCCCACCCCGCTGGCATACAGTAGCACCCCCTGCGTACACTGTAATCTTTTGATTTTAATATTGAACACGACAATAGCTCTTCTGTTATCGCGTATCTTCTGTTAATTAAATATTGGAAAAAATGCGCCCCGGTGTATTAATGGAACGATTTTTTTTTAATTCGTTATGTTGTTATATGTATTGTTTGACTAAACAATATTTATTTTTCATATCAATACTGTATGTGTGTGTGTGTGTGTGAATTGATAATGAAAAACGATTAGTATTTTTATATTTATAATTGAAGTTTGTTTGCTAAATGATTTATTATTGTTGGTAATATTTTGTGCTTTGATTGCTATCTTATATTGTATGGATTTGTATTTTATAATTTAATTTTTCTATAAATGGTTGTTTATTAATATAATAGTTAAGGTCGATGATAGATAAATATAATTTGATGCAAATTTGTATTCAAGACGATAAAAACGTTTGGTTACCCCTGGTGGTAGGTTGGTTGGCATCTTTTCCAAGTCAATCTAAATCTAACAGCGCCCAGTGTTGTTTTGGCTGGTATTTAGAGACTAATTGCTGCACACAGTGGTGTGACGTGGATTAATTAATTTTCAGGGCCTTAATTCGAATTTAAATCGGCCAACGTTTTGTTGATTCCGCTCTGTTAATTGTATGGACAAGCTTTGTCTGTTATGCCGTTGCGAGAAATACATACATACACCCAAAAGTCTATCTAACAGGGCTTTAGGGTGATGTGCTTTCGCCATTCATTCAAAGTTATTCAAGTTGACTGTGTGAACTGTGGCAGCGACATGAATAATGTTACAGAAATATGTATTTTCAAATGAAATAAATCCTGTTGTTTAGTTAACAAAATTGATGAATAATGATAGGTAGAAATGCAATGTGGACTAGAGACTGATAAGACTATTAGAAATAACGATAACGTGTAGTAGTAGTAGTATTAAAGACGCTATGATAAATGATGAAGCTTGCACAAAGTTTATGAAATGTGTTGGCGAGCAACGCAGTGCAGCGCAGCGCAGCGCTGTGTCGTGAGAGAACATGGTACCTAACCTACTATGGAGTCTCTACTCTGTGTTAATTAGAGATCGTGTTCATTTACTTGAAGACGACGTCTGTTCGAATCATTAGCGTTGATTTTCTACGTTTTTACTGTCTGTCTCGCTCGAGGAAACCTGAGATTCGTCTCTAAGGGTGCTGTAGCCATACGCGTAAATGTTTCTTACTGATTTTTTACTTCAGTTGAGACAACACTACGCATTGTAATTAAGCAATCATTAATATTCATTGTTTTTTTTGTCTTCTTTCTTCTGGTTTTGTTGTTGCATTTACTTATTATGTAATTATTTTCTTCTTCTAAAGTTATGAATCGTGCTCTGAATACATATACATATGTATATGTATGTTTCAAACGATTTATTTTCATTTTTACAGATATTAATAGTTAATATATTTATAACTGTAGTACCTATATCAATATCTATAGTATTAGAAACCTATACAGAGATTAGAGATATAAGATCTGTTTTTGTGTCTGTTAGATTAATTTAAAATTCATATTCATGTCTTAAGTAAAAATCGAATTTATGAAAAAATAGAAAGAAAGAAAAACTTTTTGAATCCAATTTCAGACTTTCCAAATTTATTTTACGAAAAGTGAAACTATTAAAATTTTCATCCTCAAACTGATGACCTCCTCAGGGTAAAATATAAATAATTATTTTACATGTGTTTGGTGACTTTTGAAGAATTAAACTTATTATGAATTCAGATTAATTCAATAATTAAAATCACGTAATAAAACATGCACAGGTGTAATTAAATAGAACACAGTATATGTGTGTGTGTGTGTGTGTGCTAATTTAAATAGTGTATCAGCTGTTTCTTTGAACAACACTAAAGAAATTGCAAGTAGTATACGTAAAGTTACAAACACTAGTAGTTCTATGGTTAGATATTTAGAGATAAAATCTAATTACCACGCATTACATTGTAACACAATTATTACAACGCGGAAAATAATTTAATTAAATTTCCATATTTGAGACATGTTTATAGCCGGTGGGCGGTCCAGGAACTGTAAATTTTTGACCGAGGAAAAAAAACATCCTCACTACCACAATAACAACAAAAAAAAAAAAACCTCTATAGGAATGCCTCATTAAGACGTTATTAAATGCAATTAAATATTCAAATTGAGTGAGGAAACGTACACATTTCGTTTTGTTTTCCCTCATAAGTCGTAAATTATGACAGGTTTTAATTATAATATTATTACTATTATTGAGAGTGATCGGTTCCAGCTTGTTTGATATTTATTTATTTCCTAATACCATAGCATTTCAGTTATAATAATAACATGTGTCGAACATTAATAGTTTCACCTATAATTTCGAATTATAAATTTTCATGTTTGTGTTTTGTTGAATATTAAAATACAGATTAAAAAATATACCTAGTTCCTGTTTGTATGAATTTATAATTCTATATCGTGTCAAAACATTTCAAATTTATAATTTATTTTTTTGTGTCTGTACCTAATTGTGTTTTATGTCCAAATTATTATTCATAATTTATTATTATCATCATAAGTTTTATTATAAATATGTAGTACTAGGTAGGTACAATTTCGAAAAATTAACGGCAATTTTGCAATAGAAATTAAATACATTTTTGTTGCGAAGAAAGCATAATCATTTCTTTATTTGAAATGTACGTTATGGTACATGAACAAGATTCTCTAATTGAAACAAGTATGCGATGCCAGCGGGGGGGGGGGGGGGGGCGAGGTAATTAGTTTGAAATAAATATGGTAAACATTCTCAGTGATTTATTTCTGGAAATATAATAAAAGTCAACAGAGTACTAATGTTTTGAAAGCCGTTACAATCTCGTTACATGGAAGAATAAAAATACGATGAAGAAAATGCTTAGAGGGGGAACGTTTGCATCTAAATCCATTTGCATTTCACACAACGTGTAATACGAACAAGTTATATTTCAAATTGCGTAGACAGACGCCTTCACACACACACACACACACACACACATACTATTTTATAAGAGAATACAGCGTAAAAGAAGAGACAAGATGATGATTTTTAAAATGTCTTTTTGTACGTTGAAAAAATATGTTCAATAACTGAATTAAAATGCCACTTGTTCTTGTTGTTGCTCGACGCAGCTGGCGTAGACTTGTCTGACAAATGACTAACTTTGTTTCCTTCCTCTCCGTGTTCGCCGTCATAAGATGTCACGTTAGGGAATGGAAATTATAAGACGGAAAAACTACATTACAATAAGAGTTTTTCCTAAAGTGAAATATTGCAAGCGCTGACAATATATTCCCTACATGCATTTTAAATCTTTTTACCGTACCTATATACATACATACATACATACATACATACATACATAAATACATTTCGTAAACAATAGCTAACATATTATGGACTTTTTACTTTCTTTTACGAAGTAATAAGTAAGTATTGTAATCAGGAAAAAAAAAATTCTCGAAATTTTAACGGAAATACACCTTTTGACCTTCCCTGAATCGAGTCTGACTATTTTTGGAATGACGTCTGTGTGTGTGTGTGTGTGTCTCTGTGTGTGTGTGTGTGTGTGTGCGCTCTACAGCCTACACCGTTAAAGATAAAATTATGAAACTTTAAACTTAAGATTTGTATATGCCTGGGAGGAAAACCTCTTATTTTTGAAAAGCATATTCAAACCGGAAGTGCATGTTTACTTGAGTCATTTTTTGTAATTTCTGCAATACCTCCGAAACGGCTGTACTTACAATAAATATAGTTACATTAACATTGAAAGATATTAGTATTCTGCACAACTTTCGTTTGAAACATTTCTTCAAAAAGTACCAGTTACAAGATCTTATCTTATTGATATTGCCATAGTTACGTAGGTATGGGAAATTATATATAATAAATCGCATCTACTATGCATGTCAATGGTTTTAAACATTCAAATATTTTGACATTTAACATTTATTGTCAGTGTTCACAATAATCTAACTTTACAATTTTACTGAACATAATGAATGAAAATATTTTCTTTTAAATTTAAACATTTTATATTTTAATTTATATACTATCAAATCAAAATATACTGACTACGTAAAAGAAAGTTTAGGGCCAACACATGGCCGATGTTTTTTAAATGATTTAATACATTTTATAATATCAATTTTCCGACATTGTGTATTTAAAGCAATATTATGATAAATGTTAATTTAGGCAGGAAATTAATTAAAGACAGTCCCCAAAATAAATCAGTTTAATGACGAAAAAACACGTTGACATCGGTGTAACGTGTTGATGATACACGTGTTTCTGCGACCACGCAACCGGCTTTGACGAAAGAAAACATACCACTTGACGACAGACATATAGGATCCAAATTAATTACCAAACAAATCACCGCGTTTTGCCATCGCCGTGAAATTAGACGACACATTGCTTCGTTTGCCAACGACTTTTATTTTTACCATCCTTGACATGTTTCACTAATCTCTCTTCTTTCACTACTTTTTAACTATGCTCGATATTTTTACTTAACATATTTACATCATTAAACACATTATAACACAATTTTTATTTTGAATTGCATAATTTAACAAATTACTGTACGTCATTTAAAACTTTACAGAATTGCTACTAATTATTTTATTTTTTACTACAATCAAATTTGGTGACTGCAAAAAAAAGTTGCATTGATGAACTCAAGACAAAGATAAACGCATCACACGTCAACTGTAGATAAAATTCGTTTCCATCGCAAGCCGCAAAGAGTGCTACATAACAAAAGTCATAAGCCAAGCGTAGATGACAAATGACTATCTAAGTTCTTGTGACATCAGAAAGTGTCGTGTCGTTTAGGGCGTGCGTAGGGGTGCACAGGGAATGAAAGACAGAGGAGCAGGGTTGATTTGAATAAAAAATGACATTTGCGAAAGTTAATAATGGCTACGTGCGCGGAAACGAAATTCGTGTATACATACATACATACATACGAGCAGTTCTGATGCTGCTTTTTATTTTAGCGAAAAAAAAGGTGAGTGCTGATTACTTTTCGACAACGAAGATTTTAAATTGGGTTTCGCCCTTAAGCCCACCTTCGCGGTTCTTACGTTGCGGTTTTTTTTTTTATCTTGAAATACATTTTTTATAAGTACCAGTAACACGTAATGGTCGTCCATACTAACGATTTACATCTTCAATTGGGACATTTACATTTTATGCTAAATTATTCTTAATGTATTCGTATATGTTATACAAAGTTGTCTCATATCCATAGAAAATTTACAATTCTTAATATTGTAGCCTTTAGAATACAAGTATTGTTATTCACATTAAAAAATATTATATCAAATATTATGTTACGAAATAAAAAATACTTAGTTTGGTTTTATTGTTTTTATTTTTAGTTAGTAGATAGTTTCACTACACTGTGTTGCATCTTCAGATTATCTAATAAATAGTCTTAAGATGCCACAGTGTGGTGAAATTAATTATTAACTAAAAATAAAAATAGTAACACCAATTTTCAATTTCCGGACCCCAATATGGAATTTGACAAAGTAAAGACCAGCACAATTCAAAATTAAAATATTATAATGATAATATAACGCAATTATAATCTGCTAGCAAGCACTGCGGGTTGCATATGAGTTGGCGTTAGTTTCTATAATGTGTGATAAGTTAGTAATGTTTGTAGAAAAATGGAATAATTTTGTTGAAACCAACATAAAAGTGTATATTTTGTGTTGATAATCTGTAGTAATAAGTAATAATTCAGGTCTTTCCGTAATAGGTGTGTGTGTGTGTGTGTGTGTTGGTGGCAGCAGCAGCACTAGTAGTGGTTAACCACCATGGTGTCGTAGAGGTATTGTTAGTGTTAGGACAGTGAGACAGGTGTGTGATATATGCTATCCAATCAAGTCGGGAACAATGGCGGACAATAGGTGGAATCAGTCTTGCCGGTGACAGATTTATATCAGTTCTTTCTATTAACACCGCGCGCCACACAGCGGGACTGTCGGCAAGCATTAATAACAAATGACTCGCGTTGGTTTTTATGTGGCCGCGACACGCATCATCTACTACATACGTTCATATGTGTTTGCTCGCTCGCTCGCTCGCTCGCTCAGATTTTAGACTCTTATTACCGATTTTATTTCTGTTGATCATGCGATTTTATCTACTAGTCACTTTTGCCAATATGTTACACATTTCATTCTATATTCTTTAACACGATCATTAATACCAACGAGATAAAAGCTATATTTTCAATTAGATAACATTTAAAAAAAAAACACAGATATTAATAATTAATATAGATATTTAAAGCTGTAATAAATATATATATACTTTTCAGTATAAATAATTTAGTTATTCATAGCGTGTTGATTAATATTTTAATATAAAACAAAGTTATATTTGAGGCTTGAATTTATTATTGTACATATTTAATATAATGTTTTTGCAAAATATTACCAATATTGAAAGATGATTTTGAATAAAGTATATTTAGAAAAAAATGAAGATAATTTGTTTGTTTCCATATAAACTTTTCTATGTCTTAATGTTTGTGTATATTAAGTTGTCTGAGATGTTGTTGTCAGAGAAGAAACTCGTGCTGTGTTGTGTACGCAGAAAGAAAGAAAGAAAGACTGCATGGTATCGTATCGTATCATATCGCGTCCTGAGAAATCTTCACATACTGAGTTCTCCAAGTAATAAACACGCGCTTCTTCTAACATGGTTAGTCTTTATTGCCGCAATATGAATAATAAATAACACAAACAAAACAATTTAGAAGAAAGGCGGTTATAATGTTGCTATATGAATGTTTGTACTAGTATACAGGTAAATGTGGGATGATGGTACTTATAATATACACAACGATACATAATGTTGTAAGCGATTGTAAATAATTAGTGTTTTGCGCGCGGCTTTCGAATCTACACCAGCAGCACGCCATTATTTATTGCTGTATGCAAATGCATCAATTAATTAATTAATGTTATTGGTTATTTGCGTGAGTTAGTCGTATCGATACTCGTACACGTATAGCTATATTCATAAATTAAACTTTATAAACGAAACATATATTCGTACGTATGTATGTAATCTTTTTTACTTTAAACAGAATGTTTTATAGCGCTATATATGTATGTATGGCATTATCTGCATTTTAACAGGCCAGACGGGTGTCCGTCAACGAACGAAAGTGTCACGTCGCAGTTGATCTTATTAACCATGCGTTGAGCAGCTCAGTTCAGCTCAGTTCAGTTCAGATCAGCTCAGCTCAACTCAACTCAACTTAGTAGTGTTTTATGATGGGTGAACAGACAACGTCGTCGCAGGTTATTATTAAAATACGCTCATTAATCATGTGACCGAGACAAGTGAGTGTCGCGTGAACATCGACCTCCTACCTTACCAACAACCACCCTCATTTCTCATACTCTATGGATCTGTGTGAAAACTAAACGCGGAAAATTCTTTTACTAAACTTTACTAAACTATAAAAAAAATTTAAATTAAATATATTTGAAATATTATACAAGATATAGGTACTATAAGACGTGTCCACACAGACACACACACACACACACATTAATGTTTAGTTAAACAACAAGTTTAACATTTCGCCCTATGTCCATACTAACTGCAGATTACCATTTGATTAAATTTCTTGACAGCTCACATAACGCTGGTTAAAATACGATTAGCTAACTTCACATGGTTAAATTTAACTAAAGTTAGACTGAGACAGACATTCTGCATACCTAATATAATAACAGCGCGGTTAACCCAAACCACCACCTACATTCATATTCCCATCTGTACATACACACAGAGGTTATGACAATTTAACACTGAACATATATACATATATACGTGAGGGCAGACCGCAAAGGTAAACACCAGGAAACGGTTAAATGTACATCGCTGCTGATGGCGTCTCTGTCGTACTTATATAGTGCGAGCGCGCGCTGGACACACATAGGCGTCGTTATGGGGCTAGGCAATGAAAGGGGTTGCTTCTGGTGATATTATGGTTGAGAATATATGTATGTATGTATGTTTGCACATGTCAGAAATAATCGAGGTGTACCTATACTATACGTGCAGCGCAATTAGCGAATAAATGACTATTGCTACTGTTGTTGTTATTATACTAATAGCGATGTGTGTGTGTGTGTGTTGGAAAGTCGAATGTCAGCTCAGGTGTTTGCTGTCACATCCGGTTACATTCGGTCAAATCGAACATACACCGGATATGGATGCGACAATTAAACTACATTTTGAAATCAACATTTTCACTTACACTAACACCTTTTGACTTTGTTAACACTTTTGCATTTTAACAGTTGCCTATTTTAGAAATTAGATATATACTTTAATAAATAGGTAATAATATATTTTGAATTGATTCTGTTATCGAATAAAGCATTAAGAGTGTAGAGTGCGTTGCGTTGCGTTGCGTTACGTTGCGTGCGTAAGCATATATAATACACAGCGTTAATTCGTAATAACAATTTTTTATTTATTGGTGTTTTGATTTAATATAAATTCAGTATGAACCGAAAATGAGACTGTGAACATACCGGGTGTTTGTTAACAACGCAACAATATCAAAACCGTCGTATATGAAAATGAGTGTTTATAAACCGGTGTAAGTATACAAACACGCGGAGAGAGCAGCCGGTGTTACAACAGACAACGGAAAATGACGACGAACACATTGTTCATTTGGTTGATACGTGCGATATATGTGTATATGTATGTATTGTATGTATATATATTGTGTTTGTTAACTGAAATTGTTATTTACATAGAAGAAGCTTGTTACATGTCAGTTAGTGGTATATTTGCTGTGCTGACCGCACCATTCTCATACATTCGTAATGTTAAGTCAACAACAGTACCTACATACATACATACTACCTATATACCGCACAGCAATGCTTTTTTAATGCCAGTCATGGATGTTCGTTAACATATTACCTAATACTATTATTATCAACGACATTTTCTCTCTACTGTTGTGTGACAATGAAGACATTATTATATAGTAAGTACTACCCGTAAAACAAAACAAACAAAAAACTAAATCTTGTCTAAAAATGCACAACTATTCGGTATACGTAAATGATTTATATAGGAATATGTTTTGGTCAAAATGCTTCTAATAATACGAAATGCCATCAACAGAAGCCTAAAGAGATTCTTTAAAAACTGTACCTACTTCAGAGTGCTTTGTCTATGATGTGTGTGTGTGTGTGTGTAAGAAAAGTTGTGATGTAAATTCCAGACAAGGGGCGAAAAATATGATGATTCATATAGAAAATAGCCCAAGTTGAAAAATTGCGTATCAATTTAAATTCACACATCACATAAATCGTCGCTCGTTTATAGGTAAACCGCGCGTCAAGTACCTATCTTTATAAAGTTCTCGACTTGATGGGCCGCGCAACTGGCTAGACAGAAGTGGATTCAGTTCACAGTTGAAATTTACATATTCCAACAAAAATCGGTCCACTTGAGCTCGCAGCGAGTCAGCACCTTTTTGAGTGGGTACCGTTTACACTGGCCGAGTCCGAGACACTGCACTGCACTGCGAGCGATTTCTATCTTTATCGGTTACGCCACATAAAGGCGCCACTTTCCGATATTTGATATACTACTACTACTACTATTACTACGCCAGCGTATACGCAATTATTTCTAACTGAATTTGCATGCGTCTATTACATCTATCTCGACACCATATACTATACATAATACATTTTTTTTTTTTTTTTACCCTGTGCTGTGTTTCGTTGGGGATCTTCTCAGACAAAGTTATGCTTGGCCATTTTTTAAGTCTATATTTTACTTGATCATAACACGCATTCAAAGACACATAAAACAAAATATTTGTCAAAAATATGATTATGATTTGAAATTCAAATAAATCAAATGACAGTAGCAAACAAAGCGCTGATACATATGCACATTCAAAACAAAACGATTTGTATTGTATCACACAAATGAACTTGTCGAAATTCCTATTCTGACATTTCACTGTTTTGTCAAACATACATATATCCAACTATATATAGTAGCTACAATGGTGAAATAGCAGAATGAAAATATACATAGGTATATATTGGTCAAACATCGATGTTTAAAAGATTTTATCGACAAATTACAAAAAGCTCGGGTGTATACAGCGCAAATTATAAAAGGGATATAATTGCACCGATACATGCGTACA
>JADQWA010000218.1:60082-140082 GCA_018344505.1 Nebria ingens riversi
ACACACACACACACACACATCCGTGTAGGTATAGCGCCGTCTATTGTTTGTTATATGTCGAATCAAAGTCTATTACAAGACGCTATAACATTTATCATAACTCTCAGAATGCCTGTGTCATCACTTCTCTCTATCTATTAATCACACCCCATCTTGTGTGCGAGATAGACACGTAGAAGGGTGTTGTTACTTTCTTCTGTCTTTTATATTCTACAGCCTACTGCTATCATGTACTAACAAAAGAATGCACTAATGTTTTTTTACACTCTCAATTTTTTCCTGAGAAGGTATACTTACATAATGGACCTGATCTTACGCGGTAGGTAGTATACAATAACAATTGGATCATGTTTTGCAACACGTTGAAATATTGATGGGTCCATTCGAATTATGCTTTAACTATGCGCAGACTCGTCTCCAATTTCGAAAAGTCGCAAATATAATATTGCCATCAGAATATACATATGTATGTATAGTTGCAATCGGAGATTTCGGCTAGACGCATCAGTCCAAGTCCCCTCTCGTACAATTAGGGTTATATGGTTCATTTTTCTCAATCCCAATTGACTTAATCAGAGAGCTCGCGGGGTTCCGGTTACTGATGATTAAGTTAGAGTCAAATTAGTTCCGTATCTTGCCACGGGTCGTGGCGCTTTCATCGCGCCCCATTGCCGGGACTGATCGACTGCTGCTGCTGCTGCTGCTGCTGCTAGCGGCCTTCTCACTTTACTATTCGCCAATGCTATTGGTTGCTTGCCAAGAAATCCGTTTTGTTCCATCGTCCGGAAGTTTTTATTTTGTTAAGTAATATCCGCCACAGAGATTATTACTGGCATATATGCATTTAGTTCGCTAAACTATTATTATAGCAAACGCCCAGATATCACAATCTTATAATGGATTTAATTCAACAACTAATGTAGTAATGCACCTTTTAGTATATTTATCTCTTACACCGTATAGGTATTTGTTTAAAAAACTAGAAAGAACGCAACTAACAATAGATATGAATAATGTAGGTAGATATAGTGTATTTTTGAAGCAGAATTGAAAATAAGTGACGGTCGAGCAAACCATGGATGATGATGGAAATGTTATGAAGTTTGAAAAATTCAATTGCACCGACTGAGTAATTAAAATTTAATTACTTCTTTAGGCAATTAGTAGTCAATCAATGTTGATTTGAGAGCAGAGTCGCTGGGTAAGTCGACAGTTAGTGCAACTCTGTGCACGGGATGGGGGAGGAGGAGGAGGTTACAATCATTCGCTCTCTCGGGTAGATACTACAGAGTGAAGGGTAGAAGAGGAGACGCGGTTCGTTCGTTCGTTCCCGAGTTATTATTAAATGTGTAATTAGTACCTACTGGTAGTTATATTAGGCCCCGAGCCTACATATTGGTATTAATATTCATACCATTTCAGTACGATTCACTTGTTTATTTCCTTGAAGATGCAAATACGTTATTATACAATAGGATAAATTATTTTTAATATCTATTTTACTAAATGAAAATGATGAATTAATTAAAAAAATAATTTGCATCAGTATAATTTGTTTCCAAGAAGCCATCCTATAGTATGTTCGAATGAACTATACATTGCGGATAGGGTGCAATAAGTTTACGTTAAGAGTTAAAATGAAGATCTTATCTGACGGTGTCCCCATCAATGTTAATCTAATATTCTAATTGTATTGTAGTGAAATTCTACATCCCGTTAACAGATTCAATGTTCTGTCTGAGCTTGAACGGGATGACGTGGCGCGACAATCGACTCAAAGGAAACGCTAAATAAGATTGTAGTTCCGGACGTGGGTAGGTAGGTATGTATGTAGGTATATGCTCTCTGCCGGCGTATAACTATACAGTTCCTACGGGAAACATTGAAATCTCATTTCCGGTGCGTATTCCTGCGCCCCGACTTGAATAAAGGGGATATAATTAGTACTTGCTTGAGTTGTCGAGATGTCCTACACTTACAACATGGAATTATACTAGGCATATTCCCATTATTACCTATATAGAATGACGATGAACATCAATATTACATTTGATCTATTATTCAGTCGCTAAGGTATATACCATTAACATTGGGAATAATTGGTTTTAATAGAAATGTGTTATTCTTTATGACGAAAATATATGTAGGTAGTACATCAGAGAGTAAATAAAAACAATTTTGATTTTATTGGTGGATGAGAGACAATAGAATAGGTCCAAAACTCCCAAATAAACAAACAAATAAGCTACGTCCGTATAGACGTAATCTGCTACAGCCACCATGCAGTGATATACACTAATCAGCGTGACTGAAGTCCTATTGTCGCACAGAAATTACAACAGCAACGTTGCGTTGATTCTCTAGCTTGACGCTTTGGCCGTGGAATTAAACAGCGATAAGAATCTCGACGCCCGCCCGTGCGATACGGTTTAAACGCCAACTAAATCCAATTAACCAGAAACACCCCGTTTCACCTCTTTGGTCCGACTAAATTAGATGTCATTTCTCGAAAAGCAATATCAGTTGATGTTTGTTAACTATACCAATGGAGATTTGAACGACAATAGTTAACACCGTTTATATAGCCATTTGTAATGTTCGTTGTTTTTGCATAAAAGCTTTGGCTTTACTATTCAAAAAATAATAATTTTTATTACCTACCTAGGTATATAATATTAAGTAAAAGAACACAAAATAGATTTTTCAATCTTCTAAACTAGTCGCTTTTGTGCTCCAATATAGGCGCATAGTCGTTTTAGCTTAGGGTACCTATATCAATGGCCAAACATTGTGTTCAAAAAATGTGAGATTCATTTCCGAACTTCATCTTTCATGTTTGATAAAGCCACGCGTTTGTATGACATAGGAAATAAAAATCATTTGGGCCTTTTTTTTGTGTATGTATGAGCTTGTGGATTTATCTAGAGAGAGTGATATATGACTTTGAAAATATTGAAACCTTTGAAATTGTGCGATATATACTCCAACATTTCATATATGTAGCATAAATGATTCTTATTATACTTCGGATGCGTTGTTTTTCATAATCTCACATTGCTAACCAACTGACAAGAGTATCAGAGCTTGGGGATTCAACACACACACACTCACATACAACAACATGACACTAACGATGTGCCAACCAGGCGACTATGATTACTAAAATATTATTTCGTATAATTACACGGTAATTATACTTATAACAAATGTGTAACCGTCACACTGTCCCATTCTCTTGGGACCAAATCAACACTGACTGAAATAAATTCGAAAATTTGTGTTATACTAGTACGAGTACGAGTACAAGTACAAGTACAAGTCAATTTTCACCTTCTGATTTTTCGCATTTGTTTCTAATTAATCCATATTGTTTATTCATTATTTTGTAATCCAAGTTTCACCATCTCGATGACGTCAGAGAATGTTTTATCTATGCCCTATCAAACGAAATAAAAAAAACATGGTAATCTTCTACTTAACGTGACCAATATTAAACATCGGCCATGTGTTGGCCCTAAACTTTCTTTTACGTAGACAGCATATTTAGATTTGATAGTATATAAATAAAAAAAATAAAATTTTTAAATTTCATTCCTTGTAATAATAAAATTGTAAAGTTAGTTTTTATTGTCAGATTTCTAAAGAAAACATATGTATTTTAGATTTTATATGTTGGATTTTATAATAGTATAAAGAAAATATTATTATTCATAACATATTATTAAAAATTATTATGGCCGGGCATTTTTTAGTTTTCAAATTAACTTTACACCAGAGAAAATATTTATATATAATATTTTAAATTATTTACTATCCTTTGTAACGCTTTTTCACTAAACTTATTTGTGACACTGACAATAAATGTTAAATGTCAAAATATTTGAATAATTAAAATAGTTAACATGCATAGTAAATACGATTTATTATATATAATTTTCCCATACCTATGTAACTATGGCAATATAAATAGGATAATAGAAATTTTCTCGTAACTGGTACACTTTTTGAAGAAATGTTTCAAACAAAAGTTGTTCAAATCATTAATATCTTTAACTTTAATTATAACTATTTTACTGTAAGTGCAGCCGTTTCGAAGATATGCAAAAAGTGTCTCAAGTAAACACGCACTTTCGGTTTGAATATGCTTTTCAAAAATAAGAGGTTTTCTTCCCAGGCATATACAAATCTTAAGTTTAAAGTTTCATAATTTTATCTTCAACAGTGTAGGCTGTAGAGCGCATACACACACACACACGTCATTCCAAAAATAGTCAGACTCGATTCAGGAAAGGTCAAAAGGTGTATTTGCTTTAAAATTTCGAGTTTTTTTTTCGTGATTACAATACTTACTTATTACTTGGTAAAAGAAAGTAAAAAGCGAATTGATATAGGTAATAAGAAATATATTGATAAAGAATTGAAAAAAGAATCATAAGTGACTTGATAATTACGTAATATCTACGGCCTACGAAGTAAATATAATCATTCCACTATGATGCATCATGCAGTGCAAATTGTACTGCCATCTAACTATTTAATAAAAGACTATATCGTAACGTCCTGCTGTGAAGATCATTAAAAAAGGGGCCAAAAATCCCCAACTAGATAAATTGGCAACGTTCCCTTTTGCTTAAAACAGATGTATTTTTCTAATTGGTGGCATCCATTTCATGTGATTATAATACATATATAGGTACATTTTATTATTTAAAAAAAAAAAAAAAACTATGATACGCAGAGGGCAACAGCTGCATTTAAAAAAGCCCAAAAAGCGATCAAATTGTCAGATTGCATGATGGCCGAAATAATATTAAAATGTGTAATGAATTTATAATGAAGTTAAAATTGCCAGAAATGTTTAAATACGTGGTACCTTTAGTGCTATGCTAATGGTTTTCTTTTTCTGTGTTTTCAGGTTACGCGAGGAACGAGGCGAAACAGATAGGGCGCTTGCCTTAGACCACAAAGTCAGAGATCTCAGCTCGCATAATGGTAAGAGGCTAATATTCTTAATCGTCTTACATATATGCTAAAATCATAATGATTCTGCAGTTTAAAAAGCACTTTAGTATTTGCACGCACTTTTATCTCTATAGTTTTATTTTTATGGCCAAAGGGATTCGCGAAATTATTATATTATCTTTACACCAATTTTAATTTCATATTATCAAAATATATAATTATAGAATTTGTATCATTACCTACAAAGCGGACTAACTTAAATTGAGAAGTTTTACAACTTGTAATTTCGTTTTTAAACCTATATATTATTTCGCGACGCACTTAAAATTATCAAAACAGTTTTTTAAATGAAAGTAATCATAGCCACTAATGATGATACTTTTGTTTATAATCGTTCTTTTTAAACTTTAATTCCAAATTAGATGATTATAAAATTGCTTGATGATTTATTTAATTTATATTTCTTAGAATTGACGTAATGAAAATCTGAATGTCGTACGTTTTGTATTTATATGTTTGAATGTGTGTGTGTGTGTGTGTTGTTGGTTGGGTGATTAATTTTCGCGGGGAAAAGCTTGACCCCGGAGGGCGCTACGTGTCCCTCGACGGATTCAATCTACAATGTAATTAATTATCCTAGCGATGCGATGGTTCATACAATTAAACCGAAGCCACATGCAGAAACGAATGTTTTATAATATATATAAATCCAGTAGTCGGATTGTGTGTTGGTTCTTGTGCCTGAGCACATCAATCTGATTCGCGATATATGTATGCACATATGCTACAGATGCAGACGGGATGAACTTTATAACCTTCCTTCTACAACTAATCACACACTTCCTCTGACATCTCAGAAGCGTACTATACAATTTTATTTTAATATTACAATTTAAAATATATTAAATACTTTTTAAATCGTAATATTTTTTTTAATTACCTATAAAACAAGAAATACATTTCTATATAGTCCAATTTTAATCAAGTTTCGAGTATAAATAAACCTGCTAGTTAGGTACAATTTGTCAATGCATTGATAACAGAGTAATCTCAAAATAAATCATTCCCTATTGTACGGCACTGTCTTCAACTGACCACTTGAGTGATTGTTTCTGAAATCAAGTCCGTCTGTCCCTCGGAAACAAAATGCCCCAGCAACCTACACGATATATGTATACACAATTGGACACTGCTTTACTGGTACCGCGTATGTGTGTGTGTCTGTGTGTATACATATACATATATACCCTCATTCGCATAGGGCGGTCAACTGACACATCTATATATGTATATTCAACAACTATACAGTAACCGTGTCTATTTGAATGTGTGTGTGTGTGGACCAAGTTAATCTCCATGCTAAACACGAGACCGATCTCGTTTCGCTTTGATTTAGAGCGGGTCATTTTTCAAAAAAAAAACAAACAAAAAAAGACTATGCCAACTCTCGGCTTGGCTGTGTTTGTTTCAATGCATTTGAAACGGATGCAAATGTGAGATGTGAGGGTATTTGTTCAACAAGGGATATCGCAATCAGAATCGACATTTCATGCTAAATAAATCCACTTGTGTTTTTGTTTCATGTGTTTTTTGTTTTTAATTTATTTCGATTGAATGGCACTGGTGCATGTAAAATACTACTTGACACTTGAATAATGTTAAAGGATTTCAACGAATTTCTTTAATTATTCAATACTTCATATATATATATATATATTATATATATATATATATATATATATATATATATATATATATATATACATATATACATATATACATATATATATATATATATATATATATATATATATATATATATATATATATATATACAGATATATATATATATATATATATATATATATATATATATATATATATATATATATATATATTACAGATATATACATATATATATATATATATATATATATATATATATATATATATATATATATATATATATATATATATATATATATATAATCTGTATTTAAAGTTATATAAATAACATTATAGTTTTCGAAATTGTGGCATAAATATAAAAAAAAAATTGAATATCCAATCTAATCTGTTTTGAAATAAGAATTATTTTGATTAACGCGCTTATTAAGTTCAGCAATTTAAAGTGAAATGTTGTTATTAAATATACCGATTTCTTTATGTGATTGTATCTATTCAATAATTCGCATTTGATTTATAATTTTGTAATCAAAACGTTTTAGAAATAACATTTGAGCCATTTTTAGCGACATTCTTTACGCGAACTTAATTTTGAAGAGTGTACAAATATAGGAAATCATCTTTCTGCTGTTAAAGACAAATTAATACAAATTAACAATCATATATTACTTTATGAATTTCCGTAAAGTGCTATAATTAATGATTATAAATAAATATCGCTATCTAATTAAATAGTGATTACGACGTATAAAATTATCATAAATTTTCGTTCTGCATACATATATTCCTTTCACTATAAATTAATTACTCTAAAAAGTGAAATTGCTAGAATAAATCGAAATAAAAAACGTGAATGCACATAAACTATCATTTAACCATACATTTTGACCCTATCCGCAATTCTACATTTGGTATTTTCATTCTAGGTTCACCACAAAATCACAGTCCTGTGCTTAACCTATCAAAAAGTGGCGCCGGTGCAAATGACCGTACTGACCGAAGTTCAATTGTCGATGGTGACCATTCGGGCAGCGAGGTAGATGGACCAGAAGATCCAATTGAACCACCCACGCCGCACTCTACACACGACGAAGATGAAGACGATAACCTTTCCGATCCCGAAGATGACGAAGAAAAGGATCAAGGTAAATCGCAATCAATTTAACTATCAATATGTTACCTATATTTACATAAGTAACAAACATATTATTCTAGTATTTTCTACGAATAACGTTTTCATATGCAACCCGCGTTGTTTGTTAGCTGACTAGAGTATATTATTGAATAAGCCATGGCTTGTGTTAGTTAAAAATGTGTAATAAGAAAAAAAAAACAAATCACAAAAAATCGTTAACGTTTCTGTGGTCAATCAACTTTTTTCTGGTCATCAATAACAAATAACGAATGTAACGAGAATTTTAGTAATTCCAGCATCTTATAAGATAATAAGACAATCAAATTACAAAACACTTAATTAGACCACAAAAACGATTCGAACGTGATAATTACAACATGCTATACGATCCACAGATCTCTATTATATATAAATAAAATCACACACACACACACACACACACTTAAAAACAGTGGTCATAAAACATTTATATATAAAAGAAGCAACCCACTAGAATCACCACACTCACACATAAAAAAGTTTCCCACATAACCTAATTGGTTTAAAAAAAAAAAACGGGTGTAAAATTAGCAAAATAAAACAAAAAACTTCAACGACACACACAGACATAATACATATATGTTTGGATCATTAACAATGCTGTCCGTGTGGTTTACATGGTGATTGACGTGCGGATCGGCTATTACGTTACTTTAGATTGGACATTGTGTTTTATTTTTAATTCCGTAAGGGTTGCATTCGTTTGAACCAGGCTAGCGTTTGTTGTAAATACATTGGAGATATTAATGATAGATGAAGCGACCTCATGAACTCACAAGCACCATCTATTCCCGTGATTGTACGCTTAGAAAACAATATTCAGTTGAGAACAAGTTTGAAATACTCCTATAGCAATGCAATACATGTAGGTATTGTAGATATTCTCATCTGCCGTCAAATAATTCGTATTTCCGATTAGATTGTGTGTTTGCGCAGCAAGTGTCGTTTTTGTAAATAAAAAACATCTGATGGATGTTACAAGGATAGCAACACCGATGTAAAGGTCCTTATACACGAACAGTTTACTGATAATATAAATACGGAATTTTTATATAGTTAACTGAGAAAAAAACGAATTAAAAAACGGTGTGATTTGTGATGGTTTTCTGCGGTACATGTATTTGTTGTGATGCAGTGGTGTACCAGGATTTTTTAAATTATTTTATGCGTTGTAATACCTATATATTTTCTTCTGTCTGTCTGTTTGGAGCTGGAGCATATCGAAAGACATACAAAATTGATAAACTTCGTATTCTTAGAAACAAGTTATACCTATTACGGTTTTTAAAGCGTAACATATAGTTCTGGGGATTAATAAAAACTTATTTTACAAATTCAATCGTTCTAAACATGTTTTTTCATTAAACTTGATATGTATGTATACGTATTCGAATTCATTTATGAAATAACATTTTAAATCTAAATGTGTCTTATTAGTAGATATGTGAGATTTAAAATTGGAATAAAAAATAGAGTACCTAAGCATTAATTTAGTGACAAGCGAAGAAAATATATATTTAATTTAGACTAAGTATTATACGACCTGCTGTTATGCATATGTCTTGAACAAAATATGCATGTTATTTATGAACGATAAAAAAAATATAAGACGAAGAATTAGCATGTCGGCAAACCATCTATTCTATATTGAACTCCGTGGCTAAAGAATGAAATATGTGTATACATGTATGTGTATTGGAACCTACGCTTGAGTTGCAATGCAGTGCAGTACAGTGAAATGCATTGCAGTGCAGTGCAGTGCAGTGCAGTGCAGTGCAGTGAAATGCAATGCTAGGCAAGAGTGAGATCAGATCTCCCGCTGAAGTCACACGATTTTAGCCCGTGACATAAACAAACAAATTAGCTGCCTTCGTGCACGCATGCGCAATCAAACTTGATTTATTGCTCGTTATGTGAAACTTATATCACCCTAGATCATCGATGTACATGAACACCAGCTGTGACCAATGAATTGATTGATATATCTTTGAATCTGACTTTAAACTAATTCTTATATATATATATATATATATATATATATATATATATATATATATATATATATATATGTATATATATATATATATATATATATATATATATATATATATATATATATATATATATATGTATATGTATATATATATATATATATATATATATATATATATATATATATATATATATATATATATATATATATAATTGCACCATGCATTCTTTATTATTATTATTGTTTAGACAATTATTATATTATTAAATCTGTTTTTTTTTCTAATTTATTTACAGATTTGGACGATGTTGTTGATATACCAATGGCCGTTGCGCCAGGAAGCGAAACTCAACAAGCACTGAACTATTCAACACTAGCGAGTGCAGTGGCGGCACAAGGTGGTGGTGGTGTTGGTGTAGGGCCGGTGACACAAGACCCAAGTCTATCGTCCACCGAGACTCTGCTGCGAAATATTCAAGGTTTGCTGAAAGTCGCTGCGGACAATGCCCGGCAACAAGAGAGACAGATCAACTACGAAAAAGGTACAAACAGTAATATGGTGTACTTATTATCACTTGCCCAGTATTACATGTATTTGGCTGCCACGCACAGCCGCTAAAAGGCACAAATTCACACATACACACTCACACACATACACACACACAAATAATCAAAATACAAACAAATATCAAAGAAAATATTTAAAAAACAAATTTCTGAAAAAAGTTATTTGAAATAACACCAATATTACGTCATATAAATTAAATTTAATTTACACAAAATAATATTAAAAAGTCGATATAGAATCTTCTATAACTCAACTGCCATAAGGGAACAAATTGTTCAATACACAAATAAAATTAGCAACAAAAGCGATTTTTTAATAAATAAATTTGTGGCACTGTAATTGTTAAATAAAAGCACAAGCAAAAATTTTACAATTTAACAACATTATTTTGTGTAAATTTAACACCAATTTAGCAATTTATAAAAGACATAAAACGGTGTTAATTCAATGTTCTGTTTTCAACAATGCAACAAGCACACTATATGTTATTGTCTATGGTATATAACTATTACAGAACAAACCTATACAGAAGTTATATATCAAAGAAGTAATATGTGTTTACTGAGAAGTCTATATCAGAAAATTATACTTTAAGTACATTTTAACTTGTAAATACGTAACCTTATTTTCTGATATAGGTACTTCTAAACACACTTAAAAATTATAGTGGTAAATTAACTATTTAAGTGTGTTTTCAATAAATTCCAAATGAATATTCAATATTGTTTAAAAATCAAATCAATTGGTGAAATATTCACGAAATTTCAACACTGAAAACAGTTAAATTACACTAAACATTTTAAGTGTACAACAATCGCAATTGCAATTGTTTAATTTGTGAATTTGTACCAAAGAATTTGTATATTTTAGTGACAACTATTTATAATACGTAATCTTAATCAATTTAGTCAACAATTAGATTATTTAAATAAAACCACTAATGTATAAAGTTAATAACAAATAATATCGTATCTTTTTCTGTAGTAAAAATTTGTAATACGATTTAAGATACCTAAACGAAACGGCACAAACTATTTAAACAAAACAAAAAAAGAAAAAGAAGCACAACTGAAACGAACAAATCCAGGAATATATATTTTTTTGTTTTTTTAGCTTATATTTTGATTGGGACTGTTCTATATAGTTGCTGCTACTGTATTATTGTGCATATTGTATATTTTTAACCCGGTGATAAGACCTACAAACAGGTGATGGAATTTAGTTCTGTCAGTGGCCACCGCACAATATTAAACTCCGCCGTTAACTATTTAATATTTATAATTATGATTCTTACTATGATTGTGCCATTCAGCACTCAAGAGTGTGTTAACCTAATTTTAGACCTATATAGTAATTTTATTTAATTCATTATAATAATAATAATAATAATATAATAATAATAATAATAATAATAATAATAATAGCATTTTTAGATTAATTTTCAATTCTTGATCATTCTTTTGAAAATATATAATAAATATATATATATATATATATATATATATATATATATATATATATATATATATATATATATATATATATATACCTACTTACAAAATGTTTGATTTATTAGTTTTTATTCGGTTAGATGAATAATTTTTAAAGGAATGATCACTGTCCATATATAGTTTAATTCACTATGAAAATGGTATATACCTTATAGTTAATAGTATCAAATACTGAATGTGTGATGTAAATGTTATACTTCAAAATTGAAAATAAATATAAATTGAGAATAGCAAATTTGGCGTGTTTCTTTATTGATAAATTTCCAAAAATATAATCGAAAATATTTGGGGATTCATTTTTACCTGGGGGAAAAAAATATTTTTTTCAGAATATTTACACCGCATATTCAGGTTCGTATGTGATTTTTTTTTTTTGTTTGTTTGGATTTATCGGTACTAACCTTATCAATTCTGATAACAAAGATTGGACAATTCTGCCGGCGACAAAATATATGAAATAAAGCATAGGAACTTTTATTTTTATTTAATTTTTCAATAGCATTCTAATGTATATAAATGCAGAATTTTCTTATCTTTTTGCATGTTTGAGCAGCAATTTATTTTATAACCACAAACAGCATGAGATATAATTCTAAAAATATAATTTTGCACTAGTAATATTAACTCTCCAGTATTTATTTTAAAATTAAAAGCAAATGTAATAACGTCACTACTGGATGGTTAATAAATATTTAGTTATAAACCGCATGAGAAAAAAATTGGTTAATTGTGGTCTAAAAAATGATTTAAATTTAGTTATTTATTTTTGACGATATTAAAAACGGAAAGTAAACAATATATATAAAAAATTTAAGTTGTTGACCCTAATTTAAAAACTATTAAATTATAATTGTTTTAAACATGTGCCAAGTTAAAATTAACATATCTTAATGCCATTCTTGTTTCTATATTGATTATCTTTGAATCCTGTTAAAAGATATTTCAATTCATTTCGATAAATACGCGTTGTGAAATAGTAATAAAACAAGCAACGGCCAATTTAAACATTCTGTGTGTGTGTGCCAACATAAAGAAACTAAATTCCACCACTTGCATTGTAGCACACGTACGTAGCAACACATTTACAAAGAAGATCATCGAACGAGATAATTTTAAGTGACATTACGAGTTATTTAATAACATTAGGTTAGTGTAACCGGGGTAAAAAATGGTATGCGCACAGAATCGTGTATGTGCAGTTGTGTTAAATGCTACGAATCGTGTGTGGTGCGCGACGGGATGATAAAGACACTGCACCGAGGCAGTGCACAGATAACAGCACAGAGATACCGCCACTTAGTCGAGATATCGCGATATCTTTGCGTCGAGCTAAACGTACTTTGCTATCCGTTGTGTCCGCGTGCGATTTAACGCTTTATTGGCTGATCTAACCGCGATTAACGACTAAATTCAGTTTCAGCTAAAATTACTATTCGTACTATACTTATTTTAAAACATTCGAAAATGTTTTATTTTATTTCAAATTCCTAATTTCTCAATAAAATGTTTAATATCGTCAGCGGCAATATTTAAATTGTAAATAATATTAGCATTTTAATATATTAAATCCTATTATGGAATGATTTAGTTTTCAATTCATATTAAGCTCAAAAATATTTAGAACATGACGAGATATGGTCCAGTATTTTTTATAGCACAATAAACAACTTTAAAACGATTTTATGATGGTTTCACATTTTCAATAGCAGACAAAATTACCATTAGGTATACAGAACTAAGTAACTATAGGGTGGGCCATCGGTTGGTTTCTTTTTGAAGTTTGTGTTATTGCAACAATTTGCAACACTGACGCGAACGCACAAACTACCTTGTAACGGAGGTTTAACACTACATATCTATCAATGTCAAGTGTGTTAGTGTTGAAAACTGTCGAAATAACACGCACTTCTAAAAAAAGCTAACAGATGGCCCATACATATATGTATACAGCAACTATGAATTCCAGTAAGTAATTATACAAGTAATCAATTCAAGTGGAACGTTGAAAATTTATAATCGATAAAATAAGAAATGTGCATGTATATTAGAGGAAGAAGATGAAGAATGAAAGGACTGAGCGCGTAAATGCATTAAGTAGAAATGGCATGTATGTATGTATGTATGTATGTATGTATGCATCCCCTAGCAAAAACGTTTTTATGCATCAATAATTCAACGCGAACCAACAAAACCCATTTGTAATAACCTAAAATTTTACGATCGTCGTCCGTTAAATATGAATCATTATTGTAAATACCACCAGCACACACCGCTAAGTATGAAAATTTAATGCGTTTTTAGTCGGCAACGCGATGAATATAAGACACAGATGTGCAAGACTTGTTTGGAACTAATAACAAGTGTATGTATGTATGTATGTATACATAAGTGAAAATGTCTCTTGTTAAAGTCGAAACGAGACTCGACCTCACTAACGGCCTGTCATTTCGTAGGCTGTAAACATTTTAATAGGTTTAACAGTCGAAACAAACGCAAAGGTAACAACAACAATGTCTTTCGATATTTCAACGCCTGGGATATTATAAAAGATTGTTTGTTATTCCATCTGTGGTTGTTAAACTATGCGGCTGAATGCACTGACTGGACCGGACCTTTTTTTTCTTCTACTTCAATAAAAATATAAAGTATTTCTAGAGCCTATACCTACTATAGTTTAAACTTCATTAAGTAAACATAAAAAAGCATTTATTATTTGTAGTTTTATTAAGTCAGAATATATATATATATATATATATATATATATATATATATATATATATATATATATATAAAAGTTATACCTAGAGAATGCATTTACAACTTAATAGACACAAAAAAGAACTTATTCTTCGTTTTTTTTTGTTAACACGTATTATATATTTATTAAGTTGAAAAAAATTAATATTTGGCAAGTCGAAAAAATAATTTAGTTTACAATTTATAGTTCATAAATAAAATGTTAATATCCATAAAATATTTAGTGCGTCAGCATAAAAATGTGTAGAAAATCATAAATTGGTAAAAATATATATAGGTATAGACACCGAATTACACGAGCAAGACAGAGTGCTGCTTTAGCAAAAGAAAGATAGAGACGAGGCGAGGCGAGGCTTCAAGGTATAGTGAATTAAATCAAAAGGTTGTAAGTGATAAAATATATCCTGTTTGGAAGCATAGGACTATAAATAATAATTATTAAGATCATTTACAATCTTGTCTAGATGCTCATGTGCAGCATATCACACATGTTTTACGATATGTAAAACAATACATACATACATACATACATACAATATTCGCTTCTAGTCTTATAAATGTTTTGTTAGTTATGTCCCAGACTCTGATGTGAAGAGCCTCCTTCCTTCTCAGAAGGACACCCGTGTGGGCTTACCAAGTGGTTATATATATATATATACCTATACACATAGGTTCCGATGAGCTTGCATCGTAAACTTTTTAGCGGATATTTCGATCGTTAAATCAGAATTAGATTATTAAAATGTTCATTTAAATTTATCGAAAACAACTGTATTTTATATACTAAGTAAATAAAACAGTACATACATACATTATTGCATAAAAACTATTATATATTATTACTCAGTTATTTTTTATGATGCCTCGATTAATTCTTGAAGCATAAAACTGTTTAACGAATCAAATATTTGTATGATGGACAATTACTTTTCCTAAACTAAGCAATATGCGTGTTTGTATAATAATTTCAAGTACCTACGTAATAAATCAAAAGTTGTTAAACAATAAAAAATTAACTTAACTTCATTTAGATATAAAGGTAAATGTCAATATCCCGCAGTTGTGTTTATTTAAATTTGTGTTACTTTTTAAGTTAACAATAGCCGCGGCACATAAAAACGATAATAAAATGTGCAATTGTACGGGCTTCAGTCAGTTCAATGGTAATAGCGATGGCGATGGCGCAGGCGCCCGCAACTTGACGCTCTTTTCATGTTTGTTTTTGCTGATGCATACTTTTTACTGCTAAACGCGCATAAAACAAAAACGTTTTATTCGTCGTTAAAATGTCCACGAATGCATCATTCGACCACCGGAAGAATATATACCTACATACATACATACATATAGGTATTGTAATTGTTTACACAGAGCTATTCAAATTTGTTTATTTAAATTCAAAGTAAAACGTTTTTAATAGAAAATTTATTAAAAACAACTAAAGAAATGTTTAATTTCGTAATAATTTGATGAAGCTACAATGGAATTGTATAGTGCAACGCACCCATAGACTAATATTTACAACGAAACACAATCAAAATAATAACCGATTGTAATAACGCGGTTATAGTTCAGGATTTCCACTTTAACCACAAATTAAACGCATACACCTGTTCGAAGCGGTAAATTTAAGATCACGCTGCCCGACTGGAGATATAAGGCTGGGGGAATCGGCACGGCGCGGCGCGGTGTTAGGCTCTCGCTGGAACAGTTATACAGTGCGGCCGGCGTGTCACTCGCAAGTCGAACTATAAATCCGTGCAATGAGTTATGAACGATCCGGCTGTATGATTACATTCGATTTGTAATGACAAGATAATTGTTTAATTGAACCGCGCGCCGTGGTATTCGTAGCGGTATGGTGTGGTGTGGTGAACGTGTGTAGGTTGGGCGTGCTCTGATCATGATCGTGTATATATATATATATATGTGTGTGTGTGTGTGTGCAGAGAAAAAACTGGTATGACAACGATTTCAAATAGATGCACCGCATGTCTATACGAGATGAAATGTGCATAGATGACGTACTTAAAGAAAACTGGTCTATTCAGTTCATGATTGGCCAACGGAGAAATAAATTAAACATATTAAAATGTATATAAGTAAGAGCCAATGACATTCATTACGTAAAAATGTAACAACGCTAAGCATAATTGATAAACACACACACACACACACATACATACATACACACACACACACACACACACATACACACACACACACACACACACAAAATCTTATCTAAACATCTGCACTGAACTTTTTTATACGTAGTAGGTAAATCTTGTTTTTTTAGATAGGAAGGTAATTAAAATATGAAGTTTTATATTAGCAATTATTATAGCCGGGCGTTTTTTAGTCTTCAAATGAACTGAAAACTTAACGAAATACTCATATATAATATTTTTTATATTTTACTAAGCTTTAATACACATTTAAACTAAACCTATTTGTCATAAGTATAATTTTTCATACCTACGTTACCATGGCAACATAAATAAAAAAGTTAAGAATTTTAATAGCAATTTCTTGTAATCGGTACACTTTTTGAAGAAATTGTTCAAACAAAAGTTGTGCATAATATTAATATCTTTCATTTTGAATGGCGCTATATTTGTTGTAAGTGCAGCCGTTTTGGAGATATTGCAAAATTCCTAAAAAAATGACTAGAGTCAACATACTCTTCCGGTTTGAATATTCTTTTGAAAAATAGAAGGTTTTCTTACGAGTCATATACACCTTAAGTTTAAAGTTCCATAATTATAGCATTGGTAGCGCTCTCTCCTTCTATCTCTCTCTCTCTCTCACACACATATGCGCGCGGGCGCGCACGCATACACACACAGACGGAAACTAACTCAGGGAAGGTCAAAAGAAGCATTTCCTAAACATATTTAGTATATATGTACACTTAAATGAAATAAAAATTAAAATCCTATGATGAAATTATAAATATATGAAATAATGTTGATTTAAAATAAAATAACTTGCATTAAAATAAGTGCAAGTACGAAGAGACAAATTTGCATTGTACTGAGATTAAAATTTGACCAAAAAGCGTATAAAATTTCGTTAACGTAATCTTCCAAACCCATAAGCCGAATTTCGTAGACCCAAGCGAAAAATGCACCATGTAATTTGTGTGTGGTGTTCGTTCATATATGAATGCATAAGTGATCCGAAAATCCAATCGACCAAATAAAACAATGCTTATTGAGCAACAAGACAGCCGGGGAAATAAAACGCGGACGACTGTAAAACGATCTTCTATGATCGGAGATTCACTAATTGTCGCCGAAGGGCGGGTATCAACAGATACGAATCTTATATTATTCCTGTAATCGATTGATCGATTTCAGTAACGTTGTATATGCGGGGCTTTTTTATTTATTTTATCGTTTTAAAATGTGGCTTGGTAGAATTGATGTGTGGCCTAGATTACCACTCTAATACTAATGTATCCATACACATGCTACACATGTTCAAATATGCTAATTCTTTACCTATAGTAGCTATTAAGCATTCGTTTATAAGGGTTGCGTTCACATTCAACGTGAAACTTTACATTGATATATACCTATTCATGTTTGCTAAATAGCCTTATTTTATTTAAATACTTGACATACTTGTACAAATTATTGTTGATTGATTTCTAAATCATTAATTAATACTTTATATTACGATTTTAAACTATACATTTTACACTGAAAGGAATATTTTAAAAGGAAATACGATTTTATAAACAGTTACTATAAATCTGTATGAGTGTCTTACATATTTGGATTAAATTGAATTTGTAGTATTGCTATACATACTAGGGTATGTAGATAAATGATTTAGTGGCGGTTTTAAAATTAGAAATCAATGAAGATAATCGTGCTGGACGATGATGCAAATTAGTTTGTTAATTCATATTTACGGGTTAGCGTATATGTATGTGTAGCTATGTTATTAGTATTGACAAGAGATTCAATCAGTTTCTATTTTCGGGTATAATTTTTGTAATAAATCGTTGCATCCGTTCATACATACACTTATAAATAAATCTAATTTATTTGTTGTCGTGAGTTAAAAATTGATTTCGGAAATTATTACTTAGTCTTTGTGTTATTTATGATGGTGGCCTGACTGAGTACCTAATAGATATTTACTCGCTTGTGTTCTATTTCGCATGAGTGAATACATTTAATCTGCGCTTACTCAACTTTTGACCGTAGGTAAACATTTAGTAGATTTGTTAATCAAAATTCCTACCTTATTAGATTAGAAGACGTACTCTATCTGCTTATTGGTGTTTATGGCATCTGAAATAAATAAAAAAATGTCTATCAGTAAAGAAAAACATTTATTACAAATATAATAATGCTAAAAGCTCGTTCCATTTAAACAATGTTTATAAAACTATATAAACAACGGTGGAACAAGATAAATACATTTCTTACGAGCATGTTTATTATTGAATGAAACAAAAATGGCTTTCAAGAAGAACAGAGCAGCAGCATGCAGTGTGAATATTGGAAAAGATACGCTGCTACACTGCTGCTATCTAGCGCCATAAACTGCAAACAACTACATAATGCTCTTTACGCCACCGCCAACTTGACATGTGTATGTACGCATACACTGTGATATCGCACTGCGAGTTATTACTGAAGAATACTGCTAACAATACACTTACCATTTTACACTTTCAAGATAAACGGAATTGAAAATTGAGTTAAGGTTCTTAAACAAATATATGCATATTGATAGTCATTTTATATATAAAAAAAACAAAAATATTATTTAATTATTAATTAAATATCGCAAATATTTAAATAAATAGTTATATGTATGTGTGTGTGTGTGTGTGTGTGTGTGTGTGTGTGCGATGGGAGCCATTGTTTTATAAGCACTGTTGTTGTTGGAGGAGGTCGGTAAAGTTCAGTCGCCTGTGTGTTAAAGTGACCGCAGAACTATAAGATCAACAGCAATTTATTTATAACATTCGATAGATGCGTTCACGGGTTATTTATGCAATTTTCAATAATTTATTGTCCACGTCTAATAGGGTACCAACATTTCGTGCCCCGTATTAATTTCTATTATTAAACGTTTATAGGAATGCAATTTTCTTCTTTACCAAAGTGTATTATATAGGTACTAAGTTGCAATACCTATAACAATTTTTTTGCGCAATTCTAATTTTGTGCAATTTCAAAGAATCGTGCGCGTTCAAGATCTGTTCGTTCGTTCGTTCGTTCGTTCGTCTGTATATATGTATGTATGTATATAGTATACCTATAAATATTTCTACTTTCTAAATTATAGGTATAGCTGTTTGCAAAAATTGCAATATCGAATTTTGTAATTTTAAAATTCAATTAAAATGGATTGTGGTACACCGTAATAATTGTATAAGTAAACGAGAGCGATAGATAATTTTAAAAAGCAATTTTCTATTGGATTCAATATGTTTTTGAAGCATATAGAAGTATTTATAGTTTGAATTAAATCAACAGATTAAATGTACATACATACATGATGGAATCGCATTTATAATAATGTAAATAACAATGTATAAAGTATATGTTTGGATGGGAAACAATCCGTTGGCAACAACAGGGAAACCCAGAACACATCTTGATATTGGCGTCATCGCTCGCGAGAGGCGCTAACACCCAAACTAGTTACCGTAAGCCGTGCGAGGGAGTTTACTTAACATAACATTGCTGTTTCCCAAGCTTTGAATTAATTGAATTATTGGACCGAAAAGAAATTAATCTTGTAATGTGTAGGGGATTCTATAATAACTCTCTACTGTCAACCAACCAGAGCACTCCTCATCAAGTCATTCTTGATTCCTCGTCGCCTATTTGATATGGTCGATTGTATCGCAATGGGTATACTAGACTTGCTTGAGGTTGTTTAGCTTACAGAATCTCTCGCTAGGGTCCCCAACGTTGTTGCTCTTACCGTGTTACCCTTGGGCGCTTACTTAGGAAAGCTTAAAATCACCATCCCCCCCCCCCTCTTACATACACACACAACCCCCTTACACCACCACTATTACATACACCAATGACGATTTCGGGAATACACGTTTAAATCGTTTGTCAGCTTCTATTGGCGATCATTTGGACTATAGCTATATATATATATATATAGCTTTATTTCGATTTAAACGCTTTAATCGACTTGTGTTTGCATTTCTATGGTTGCTAACTACCTAACCCAGCATTCAAACCAATTACAAATGGGATTTAATTGTTCATATCACACATTGTCAATTAGTTCATAATCATACATTAACACATTTCACAAAGCAATTAATTTCACATTAGGCAATATGAAACATTAAAACAATTACGTTAAATATTTATTTTTGGAATTTGTAACTTGTTTTTTATATTACCATTGTTGCCAATAGTGTTTAAGTGTAATTAAAAATATCTGCAGTGTCTTACACTGGATTTTCTTATACGTAGTAGATATATTTTGTTTAGATTCAAATATTAAAAATTCAAGAAAATATAACTATTCATTACGTTATCTTAGAAATTATTATGGCCGGACGTTTTTTAGTCTTCAAATGAACTAAAAACTTAACAACATATTTATATATAATATTTTACTAACTTTTAAACACTTTTACACTTAAAACTATATGTCATAAGTATCATTTCACATACCTACGTAGCCATGGCAACGTAAATAACATATTTAAAAATTTAAATTGCAATTTTCTTGTAATCGGTAGACTTTTTAAAGAAATTTTTCAAATAAAAGTTATGCATAATACTAATATCTTTTATTTTGCATACTACTATATTTTTTGTAAATGCAGCTGTTTCGGAGATATTGCTTATTTACCAAAAAATGACTATACCTAGTAAACATGCACTTCCAATTTGATTATTCTTTTCAAAAATAAGAAATTTTCTTACGAGTTATCTATAAATATTTAGTTTAACGTTTCAGAATTATAGCATTGGTAGTTTTGGCTATCACACACACACACACACACATACACACACACACTCACAGATGGAATTTTGAAAACAGTCAGGCTCGAGTCAGGGAAGGTCAAAAGGGGTATTTCCGTTAAAAATTTAATTTTCTAGATTACAATACGTCCTTATATAGGTACATACATAAGAAAGTAAAAATTGTTTGTTAAATGTCGATATATTCCAAAAATGATTTAAATTCTGTTTCGTGAAATATGTAAAAGACATGTTCTGATAATTGCAGATGGAACGTGGTTAAAATCCGAATGGCAACGTAAACAACATGATGGTATATAGTACGAAACAAGTAGTGTGCACCGGATGACCGCCGCGCTTTTAATTAAATTATGTTAATACTTGAGCGAAAGAGACTGCGAATGTATAAGCGAGAACCACAACGAAAGTAAGAGTAAGAATCTGTATTGCGCTGCTGTTGTGTGCCCCCCCCCCCGGCGGGGGGTGTAGGGGGGAGACGGTAGATGTTCCGTAAAAGGCACGATCTGCAGTTTAGTTTCTATTATATGTAAATACGTTCGAACTAATGAGACATATATGGTTTCGCGCACCAATACTATTTCAACGTTGGCTTGGCGTTTGTTTACTAACACTGATTTTAGATCGAGATTGGATTTTTTTTCACTGGTGCAAGCGTTTCATTTAGATACATACATATATACATATACAGATCACAATCGCAATCGCAATCGCTTAGCGAAGACGACTTACTTAAGGTGGATTGTGTTGTTACTTTATTTACTAACTGTTTTGTTTTGGTGAAAAATGTGGAAATCGTATAGGTATAAAATTAGATTTGAATTTAAAACTTATTATTCTACTCAAAAATGGTCAAAAACAGGTTTTGCATCACAATTTATCTTAAAATATTTCTTACAATTTATCTTCAACGATACAAATATAAGAATAAGTTTCAATATAGGTACATACATATATTAAAATGTATTAAACATTTAAAAAAAAAAAACACTTCCTGCTATTGTTTAATAAAAACGCTAATGAAAATAATGATTTGACAAAAACTAGTAACACAGGTGTAATTTATAACTGAAACAGATGACATTGAATAATTTTATAGAAAACCGAAACGAACTACTCAAATTACCCCCATAATGGTACCAACCACAAAATACTCAACAAACCCTCGAGAATTTCACCTATTCATTTATATCCAATTACATACATACATACATACATACATACATACATACATCTTAGTTGGTATATAATGCCGGTAGCACAATTCTATTACAATTAATCAATTTTCTATCATGATTATTTCCTATTGTAATTTTTGACCCGTATGCCCTTTAACGACAGTCGTCTGTTTCGTTAGAAAAAATTGAAATAATATCGAATCATTTAAATATCATAGCATGATGGGCAATAATTGATAGCAAAGTTAAGTGCGTGATTTGATAATAAATAAAAACGGTGATAAGCGGTAGGGCAGGGTGAAGGGTAAATACATTACGAGCATCTGGAAATGTCACTATTCCATTAAATGTAGTAGATATTTTTCAAGTATTTTATTATTTAGTATTGATGGATATATTTGCTAAACTAATAAATCGTATCAACTCGTCGATTGTTTAACAGAAACAATTACCGTTTTGTAAATTGCTTTCGAACAGTTCCGTACAAGTGTATATACACCTTTACAATTACTACAAGTTGCCTATACGATACATAACCGAAAACATGATGCTAACAATGAATAGGTTATAAATGCACTTACATTTTACAATTCACGTTATCCTGACCCCATCAATTGATATCACAAACACTTAGAAACGTTTCAATTGTTACTTTTCGCATATTTTAGAGCTGTTTTTCCCGGTTATCCACACAATTTTCAACGCACAAACACGTGGAACACTTGACATGATAAGTCACTACTAAGTACTAACACTGGCCACAAGGGTCGCGCGCAAACGCAGAAGTGTTTTTTGAATTTCTTAATACAATATAGTAGGCTAGATATTTATTTGTTTATGTGTATTACTTTATAAACACGTGTTTGTGTGTGTTTCTGTGTGTGTACAGCTACAACTGTTGAAGGTAAAATTATGAAACTTTAAATTTTAGTAATAGAAGCGTTTCTAAACTTAGTAAATATTAAACATATTATAAATAAATATTTTGGTAGGTGTGTAGTCTATTTGAAAACTAAAAACGTCCGGCCATAATAAATTTCTAATGCCTATAGTACCTAGTGTAGGTAATAAATAATAATATTTTCTTAAAGGTTTATCAATTTGTGTTTTAATATCTTTCATATCAAAATATACCTACTACGTATACGAAAGTAGTGGTTAGTTTTTACTTTCTTTGCGAAGTAATAAGTAAGTATTGTAATCATGAAAAAAAAAATCGAGTTTTTAACGGAAATACATCTTTTGACCTTCCCTGAGTCGAGTCTGACTATTTGTAGAATTCCGTCTGTGTGTGTGTGTGTGTGTGTGTGTTGTGTGTGTGTATGTGTGTGTATGTGTGTGTGTGTGTATGTGTGTGTGTATATGTGTGTGTTTGTGTGTGTGTGTTTGTGTGTGTATGTGTGTGTATGTGTGTGTATGTGTGTGTATGTGTGTGTATGTGTGTGTGTGTGTGTATGTGTGTGTATGTGTGTATGTGTGTATGTGTGTATGTGTGTGTGTGTATGTGTGTATGTGTGTATGTGTGTATGTGTGTATGTGTGTATGTGTGTATGTGTGTACGTGTGTATGTGTGTATGTGGGGATGTGTATGTATGTGTATGTGTGTGTGTGTATGTGTGTGTATGTGTGTGTATGTGTGTGTGTGTATGTGTGTGTGTGTCTGTGTGTATGTGTGTGTGTCTGTGTGTGTGTCTACGTGTATGTGAACGCTCTACAGCCAATACGAAGTTATACTTATAGTTAGTAAAATATTAAAACATTATATATACATATTTTGTTAGGTTTTTATTTCATTTGAGGACTAAAACATCTGCAGTGTCTTGCATTTAACTTCTAATACGTAGTAGGTATATATTAATAATCCCTCTATTTAAACAATATATGCCTAATACGTATACGAAAGTCCAGTGCAATGCACTGTAGATGTTTTTTTAGTTATCTAGGTATAGAGTAGTCTTGTACATTTCAATATGAAGATGATTTTATTGCTTTGTGACGCCATTTACGCAAGCCGTTGAATATACATAAAAAATTCATAAAGTACTTTTCCGGCACATAGTTATTCAGTATGCATACAATATGAAAATTTATTAAAACAACCAAATGTTATTTCAGCCTCTGTTGTATGTTCATTTCGGTTCAACCCCGTTTTCGTCGAAGGTTTGATCCTACTTAAATCTATCCTGCTCACTCGCAACAACGCACACTTTAGTGTCATCTCTCTCACAGACTTACATATGCAAATTGGGTACGTTTTGTTCAACTCTCGTAAAGTAAAAATGTGTACAACCACAAAACCGCGGCACAGGTTATAATGTGCTTTTATTTTGTCTCGGCATCACCCTGTCCTGTCGTCTTGCTATTGCGTGTCGTCGTTATATGTCAAATAAAGTTTTGTTATTATTATTATTATTTTGTATCTATGCACGTCCAATGTCGTCGTCGCTCGTTATTTGTGCATATACGAGAGGTGCGCCTAAATAAACTTATCACATGTAGTACTTTTCACCACCTTCAACCGACTAGCAAATGGGAAAATTGTGGGGGTCGTTTGTTTACCTATTTTATTTCTTTGTATTCATCGCTAGAACATTTTTATTTTTATACCTCGAGGATTTTTGTTCATTTAAAAATATTTATAAACTGTATTAGGTACTTTTATACAAATGTACTTATATTTAACATTCAATATTTCTGTATGTTTGTACAAACAGTTGAGTTATCTAACAAACCCATAAAACAATTAGGCAGGTAAACATTACGATATGATGATAAAATATAAATGGTTTTCAAGCCGCCACTGTTTAGTTTCGATTGTAATAAGTGTAATTTTATCTAGAACATATCCATATGGTTTACATATGTGGCAATCAGAAATGACACAAGCGCCAACCAATGATTGCCTGATTCCATATGCATTTAGATGATTGTGTGTGTGCGTGTGTTGGCGTTCGAAATATATATATATATATATATACATATATACATGTGTGTATGTATATATTTGCACAATAGACACACACAATAACATTTTCCCTTGATATGATTGTTTGACAATTGATTGCTTTGGACAAGTGAAATGCTAATTTGTTTCCCTAACAATCAATATGGATTTTAGTTTCACGTTACATTAATTTTTGATAAATCTGACCTTAATTGTCAAGACAGTTCACATTTGTTATTATTACTAAACTATTTCATTACCAATATCGCATATACAAGTACATTTTTGCTTAATTGCATTTAATTATTAAATAATGTTTTAAACAAATTGAACTAAATAGCATTATTTTATTTAATATATGAATAAAGCATGAAAATTTGGCGTCGTCATTAATATGCAGATAGTAATTTGTTTTCGCAATAAAAACAAGCTATCACCATAACTCATAAACACAATAGTCGTTATTCCCCGGCCAAGTAAAAATAAGCCCCATAAGGTTTTCATTTCAGGAAGTCGTTCTATAATTGCGGGACCTGATATTAGCAATAAGCTGATTTTTTATTCACCCCAAAGTCTTATCGCCCTCTGGATAAAAAACCTGAGAACAATACCTAATCTAACTCTCTGCGCTTCTATCATTCACCCTTATCCAACGACGGAACTAAGGCGACTATTCACTGAAACCATACTTACAATATGGTTGCCATAACACTAAAACGGAATGAGTATAGCCGCAAGTTACAAGAATGTTTTAAATTTTTTATAATACTTGCCAATCTTTTTATTTAGATTTACTTATATTAGATTTTAGTTTTATTGCTTCAAAATACAACTAATTTTAAATAGCTTTTTACAAAGCATGGGACAAAAGGGCCGTGTTGGTAGATTCGTATTTCAATATCAAAAAAACATTCAAATATTTGCACAAATGATTATTCCATTAAAATGAAATTTACACAGGTATACAGTGGTCCAGTGGGCGCGCAGCAATGTGCTCGTTCAACGATACAACACTGTTTTAAATGGTCGAATGTAAGATTCCATTTCCGTGTCTCGGAAAAGTCGATGGAAGAAAAATATTATTCTCACAGACCACCGCGCGCGGGGGGATGCAACGCGGTAGGAAAAATACTGCGCGGTGCGAAATGCTAAGTGGGTAATCCTATACGCTCAACACACCCTGTATATACTACTACTACTATATTCAAATGTGTATACGTTTACGCATTTGCCTCTTGTTGTCAATTCGATTTCGGGAAGGTCAAAAATTGTATTTTCGTTCAAATCTCGAAATCAATTTTTTATTTCTTATCCAATGTAGTTACATATATATATATATATATATATATATATATATATATATATATATATATGTATATGTATATATATATATATATATATATATATATATATATATATATATATAAATATATGTATATATATATATATATATATATATATATATATATATATATATATATATATATATATATATATGATTTTATAATCTTATTACTTTTTATAATTTAGGAAATTTATTTATTCTGAAGCAACTCCACCACAATTTAGTAAATTCTACTCTCTGTATTATTATTTATTTTTCTATTTTAATAATTCCGCTTATAAACTAAGTTTATTATTGTGATCTGTAATGAAGAAGAAAATATTTCCGGAACGATTGGCCACTCTGTATATATCGGTCTAATTGAATTACACAGTCTGGGGGATAGTGTGCACTTAATTCCGTTGTAATACGTATAATTATCCGAGTAATGTCTGTGCTGCTCAAGTGTAGAATACTCTCATTAACACACATCGTCAAACGATATATATATATATATATATATATATATATATATATATATATTTTAAGTATACGCTTTATTCTATCATTCGCTATATAGGTAGAAAATAAATTAATCTTACAACAATTGGTCACCACACTTTTTTATTCCTCACAAATTGTTTTTATTCTTTCAAGTTGTTTTGTTTACAACTACATGTCGTTAAACAAGTCTCAAGATTCTATATTGTTTGGACATGAATAACTCATCTAGAATATTATTAAGTATTTTCGATTAAGCATCTTGAGTTTTTTTTTTTTTTTTTACTATTTAGTATCATAACAATATACATAAGAATCTATTGTTCAAATAATAATAGGATTTTTAATTGATACTGTGTTTTTTTATTATTATTGAAGTATACTTATGACGTAGGGACATACCTAATTGAGAATTAATGTGAGGGTAAATATTGAACAATATAAAATAGTTATATTGTAATCGCTTTTGTTGTAATGAAAGAATATCAAAAGAAAATTGTCTCAAGGACGCATTCAATATTTTAGTTTTGTATTAAATGATTAAATGTTTCGATATTTATATACATATATACTAAAGAACATGTTCCGAGATGCATAGAAAAATATATTTAAGATACGTCATTTGGTAACTAAAACTTACTAAAAACTTATCAACATGAAATTTTTTACTGGTTTAAATCAATTAAAAATAAAAAGTACCTATTTATTTAAAATAAAATAAACTGTCGTAGAATATCAATTTCATTTCAAAAATAATTATTTTGTCCAGTTTCACAACCTAATTTAGAAAATTAACATTATTTTAATTTATTCAATTCTATAGTAGTATAAACGAACAATTTCAATCTAGTTACTTTTGACTATGACGTAACGTATTTAGTGGTTCTAAAGTAGACAAATACATAGACATCTGTTTAGATTTATAAAATAGCAAAAATAAAACTTAAATGACTTTTAACCAAACACAAAAGTGATGAGTCATCACAGAATATTAAAAAAAAAAAAAGAAAGTTATGCTTCATTTCAATTAGAAAAAGACATATTCTTAAAGCTGTTATAATACAATCCAAACGTATATATTTTTTATTATTATTACCTTTTCATGTCCCAAGACAGACGCAACCCTCAGACATTACAATTAGAGGTGCATTGGGCGCAATTGTGACCTCTAAGCGGGATTTGCGTAAGGGAAATATAAAGTAGAGCAGCCACCTTTTTTCAATTAAAACCAAACAATGTCATTATTAAATCACGAACCCAACACTGTGTCTTAATGCGATATTCTGTTACTTAGGGTGCTGGTTTTTCATTGCTACCACTAAGGTCTGTTTTGTTTCGTATTATAATTGTACAGCATCGAACAAAATTCATTCATCATTTTCTTACACAAATGTATAATATAGTTTTTAAATAACTATGTTTTATTAGTGCCAAATGATCTGTGTGTATTTTGTATGTAAGCATAAGAAACGTTTAATTTGCTTCATAAATAAATATTTTTAATAAGTTATAAATATCAATGCAATCAATTGAAAAAGTAATAAACGTTATTTTTTTCGAAGATAAATCAACCATATATGTATCAAGTGGTCATTTAATATGTAAATGTATCTTGTATAACAAGACACATAAGGGCGAAGGGAGGCGAATAATTTATAGTAGGTACAAGCGAAAAATCGATATCAGAACGATGATCATATGCCGCTAAAGTCAAAATTAAAAATTACGGTGCAATAAAAACGGTTCCGCCACATCGATAACTCTCAATATATCGGGCCATTATAGCGATACTTAAGATTACCCGAATTCAATAATTGCTTCAATACATTTTAACATAACGACCGCCCTACGGCCGTAGACAATATTAAATCAACAATTATCATAACATCTGCTCCGTTACACTAAAATTATTTCGTTTTTTATTTATTTTATCGCGGTTACACATCTAAAACGACTTGTTTTAGGTGTGAAACTTGCTAATATTTCAAACAAATATTCATAATTATTTCATAACTACATATGTATTAATAACGGTGTCTACTATATATTAAATTACGAATTAAAAATCAATTCTTTTCCTATTATATATGAAATAAACACGTTTATTGTAGCTTTATATATGTAAAACATAATTTAAACTTATTAAAACTTAATACTAAAAACACCAGTTTAAAAAATGAATCAAAATAATGAATTACCTTGCTAAATAGTGCAGAAAATCATTTCTTTTACACGAACACTACACAAAACTGTCTTCACTGACACAGAATAAACTCACTTGTGATGTATTATTCAGAATACTGTAGTAGGTAACCCAAACTTCAATATTTGACCAAAATAGAAAACCGAACGAATCTCGCCTAGCACACTCTAGACATAAGAGCGTTTTTAGTGGGCGTCTTATTTTGTCGTTTGTTCAAACCAGTTGAGTTACACAACGCAATCAAATTAACAACGCCTGCGAGTATATATTTGTTTTTATATGTATTTTTAAATATTTATTTTTGTTACAGCTGAATTAAAAATGGATGTCTTACGGGAACGAGAAGTTAAGGATAGCTTAGAGCGGCAATTACAAGATGAACAGAAAATTAGAGGTAAGTTATTATTTTTATTTTTGTACTTAATGGTGAATAGTTTTCTATTTTTTTTTTGATAAATAATTCAATCAATTGTGTCAGAATAGTGATTTTTTTAATCGCGTTATATCTACTTGATGGATAAATTAAATTTGTAATCGATTAAAAGTGATTGAGAGTGTATAGCATCATGATATATAAATTCCGTTGGGATAAAATTTGAATTGGCGAATTAGTGCGGCAGTAAACACAAATGATTGGTATGCAAGAATTTCAACTATTCGGATCATTACGCTAATCTTATTTGAAGTCAGGCAAAGCTCACTCAAAGATATCAATACACACGCTTGATGGTTATTCGCGATGGGATCGTGTATAGTACATATATATATATATATATATATATATATATATATATATATAAGAAGCCAAGTAAACGGAAGACGCCACTGAAGAAATGTAGACGCAAACAAATTAGTTTTCCCTCAATGCGCCACGCCGCCTCTGCTGCCTCTTCCACCACCGCCTCTTGCAAGCGTGGAACAGAAGAGAGGCCCGTGTGGTTTTCACATAGCTAAAACTTTCCACATACCTACTACTCCTTACAATTTAATCATTATTTGTAATTTTGGTTCTCAATCAATTTCTCGTTGTTACAACCATCAGTGCGCTAGTTTTAAAAGCGCTGTCCATCACTTCTTTACTGTATATAGTATAAAGTTTTAAATTAAACAATACATCAAAAGTAGATGGTTTAAAATCACGGTTTTTGAGGCGCATTATTATTAGAAGGTTATTACATTGAAAGAAAGAAGTTGATATTTGAAGACACTCACACCCTCAAGGGTACGCGAATGCAACCAGGGTAATAAAATAACATTTAACAGAACATTTCAAGAACAAGAAGAAGTCTTTAAGTTTTGTAATTCTGACTTGACATTTGTCGAAAGGTCATTCCGGCAATATACACACAGTGCTATAAACCAACTAACCCCGCACTTAAATAGCTTCACCGGAGCGGGGGTTGAACAGGTCATTCGGCTCTGTTCATCGCTTTGTTCTATACTAACACTTGAATATCATTTTCAACACTTATACAGACATACTTTTCAATTTACTCGTATATATGATTATATACATATACGAGGGTGGTCTGAAAAGTTTCCGACCTAACAAAGATACAAGACATATTTCAGAATTTTTATTTTTCAACATAGTCTCCTTGTAACTGTACACACTTCTCCCAGCGATGCTTCTTCCATCTCTGTAACCCGTCCAAATAGTACTCGGCGTTTTTTCACTCAAACGACTGTTACCTAACAACTGCGCGTCCAAAATGGCTGAAACTTTGGTGAGTAACTGTCAACAGATGAACAACGAAATTCCCTAGCTTTTATTTACGAGTGCTGCTATCTTCATGTTGAGGTCGGAAACTTTTCAGACCACCCTCGTATGTACATACTATCGCAATTTTTTCTACAAGAATATTTAATTATTTAAATTTATAATTTAAACACGTTATAATTAGACTTAACATTGATAAGTCTAAGCCAAATTCGAAATGATAATTTTAATATGTATTAACAGATGCTCCATATTTTACTTTCTAATAATCTCTGAATAATTTAAATATGATTATTATTTCATTTACCTATATACATTGTATTTATTTAAAGTTCTTTTGCTCCAAATAACTGTGCTGACTTATAATTTTGGTCGGTAAATTAGAATTTGACATAACTTCCGTCGGGAATAAAATATAAGAATTGACCAACATAAAATAATGCACATGTTCATGTCAACTGTAAAAAAACATCAACTGATGCGGCTATCAGTTTCATCGATGTTTCGACATAAATTTATGCGCGCTGTAGTATACATACCTATGTAACAAAACGGAAATATCATCATGACTTCTTAATGTAATGGCCACATAATTATTACAAGTGGACCTGTTTATTAGATTGCTATCTTTAATACGCTATAAAACTTTCAGGACGTCATTAGAAATTATTTGATACTCGGAGGTAAATTGCTTTATTCTCTATAAATGTAAACAATAATTAATTATTTATAAAACGATTTTGCTAGTTCTTTATTATTTAGATAACTCGGTTGTTTCAGTGTGGATTTGTGAAACAAATAGTGCCACAGTGTTAACATTAAGATGTCTGTAATAAACAAACATATATATATATATAGTGGTTTAGATAATGTTAAGACATGGAAGAGATATAATTGAACATGTATAGTACATCTTCATTGCAGACACGCGGGCCCCCAACTATTAGCAGACATCCCACAGCGTCATGTTTGCGTCTTGCGCAAGCAAAGTAATCATACATGTTTCTAATTAGAACACGATATTGAAACCCCACTGTTGACTACATAAGTTTATGCTTGTATCATACCTAGTGCGAGCTACAGATTTACTAATTCCATCTTTGTCTCTCCGCCACAGGCTACACACACTATCCTGTTCTATTGGTACCTACATACATATTATTCGCCCCCCCCCCTCCTCCCCCCTCTCAATTACCTTTACATATCTTATAGTAATTTGATCTTTTCAAGAAATTCAACTAAAATTAAGTTATGTTTAAAGAAAACACCAGAATACAATCCAAAAATGTACATGTATTACATACAGACTGTTTAATCTTAAACCAGACCTTTCGGTGGCTTTCGAAGACGCTCATTGGTTGCGTGAAACAGAAGATTACCGCGGTCGTTTTGGTTTGGTGGGGGGTAGATAAAAATGCTCTCTCTCTAACGTCATAAAGATGGTACGAAATTTTAATAAATGACAATGAATAAATGCGATAAATACGAATGAAATTACAATCTAATTATAATGTGTATAGGTTTATGGGTATTGCAATCTATATTGAAGCTTTGTAGTTTGATGTATTTTGTTGTTATATAATATGTGCACCCGCAAATATAATCTGAATACCATAACCGTTGCGTTATTATAGACATAGTGATGTCAAGTCTGTTTCATTGAACAGCAGCCTGTCTGTTTCTATTTGGTGTGTGTGTGTGTGTGTGTGTTATGCCGTGGCACTAATCACTAAACATTAATGTTAATTGCTATTGTTTACACCTTGAGTACCCGCACACGTGCACTTTATTTATGTGTTAGTAAAACATACATGAGTAGGCTGTAGGCGAAACCTACTGTCGCCTCCTGTTACTACGACTGCTTGCTATGCCGGAATGAAACTCTTGTTGTTGTAAGCACACATATGTATGTATGTACGTAGGATGTATTCTTATTATAGTTGTTTTATATTTACTTAGACACACCATTCAATAAATCATTTATACTTACATTGTCTCAAGATTTGCTTGTTTAGCATGTTGGTGGGATATATTGGGGCATTTGTAATAAAAGGTCACTAAATTTAATTACCATTTTTTATATTTTTATGTTTTTTACGCAGTATTATCTCTAAAAATCGATTACAAAAAGGTGTATTGTATAATAAAATATGTTATATTATCCAATATTTATAGTTGATATTAAATCTTTATGTAATATCCGGAATAGGGTAGTTCGTCGACCGGAAATGACATTATATAGGTGCTGAGTTCGATTCCCTTAAGAAATTATCTTTAACTATGTATGTTAGAAAACATATGTCATTGTTATGTATCATAAATCTATATATTTAGTTTTATCAAAGTATAAAACTGTTTCTCGTGATGCAAGAATGTAATCGCAAGTTTCGATCGGATATGTCATAGGGCCTAACCAGCATTCAACTGTCATTTCATTTTTATGCTAATACAGTTTAATATGGCATTTAAAGAGATTTCACTAGGGTTTTTAATATTTCCCCTACACAAAAATCCAGCGGTTTCTTTTTTAAAATTTTCTTTACAGTAGGCTTTAGTGGATTACTGCTTCTTAAATTTTGACTCATGCGGCAAATACTATTTATATATATTCTACGTGATTGACAGCTCTTGATTATGTTATCTATAGAGGTTTCAAACTGCAATATATATTTTCTTACACTGTACAAAAACCAGTTTATTTTTCAGACAAAAATACATTTGGAATTTATGTAATTTTGCTATAATTATAATAATTTGTATATACAAAAAGTTATTCTATATTCAAATTTCTTTAAAAGTAATAAGTTTTATATTTTTTCATATCCAAAAAAAGAAAAAAAACTAAAATAACAACGACTGTCTGCCAATTATTTTTATGACGATTCAAGTTGGGCACACAGCCGCAAGCAATGAGGGTGGAGTAGTGAGTGAGTGAGTGAGTGAGTGACTGAATGAATGGGAAATATAAAAGGCAAGACAAACTAACTGCGTCGCGGTGTAACATGACGCGAACACGTTTCCTTGCTTGCATTTGCTTGCTTGCTCGCTCGTTCGTTCGTTCGTTCGCACTGCATTAACGTAACAGCTCTGTCCGTTTCCGGTGGTGGAGTCACGTGACCCATACAGGAAACTCGAACCACTGTCACTGTGGTGGTGGTGGTGAACGTCGTGGCAGGACCCATTAGCAATCACCACAACTACAAATGTCGTCATCATCAACATTCCATTTCTTTTCTTTGCTCGCGTGTTTACTGAATGTGTTTGCTTAACAGTACTAAAATTACAACTTACAACGTGAGAGTTGTACAATATGTCGACTAGATATTTTAAATATCATCCATCTCGATGTTGTCTGTACTTTGCTATGGAAAGTCAATGTACGCGTAACACCTCTTCCCCTCTTTCGCCACCGCTGTCACTTTGGGGAAAAAATGAGACACGGTCAATCGATTTCTGGCAGGACATATATATATATATATATATTATATATATATATATATATATATATATATATATATTATATATATATATATATGTTGTCACCAGCGTGTCATCATAGCCTCACAACTTCCCCCTCTTTGCACTCATCACTAACTGATGCGCTTGTGTTGTGATATGAGATGCAAGGGTATATCTACACACACAGACACACACACAAACTGTGATGACATCTAACCCTAGGGATATACACTATTGTGTAAGTGCACATTGAGAACATATAGTCTTACGAAAATACAACACCTTGTTTAAAATGTTTGCAAGTTTCTTTTTACGTATAGAACGATTATACATTTACAGATTATTCGTTTTTATTACCTATAGAAATATTATTTGAGATTTTCTCCGCATTCAAACTTAATAAGACTGAATACACTGAAAAACATCTGTAGAGCAGTGCACTTTGTTTTCTTATACGTAGTAGGTATATCAGTTTACATAGAAAGAATAATAAAATAGAAAATGTTAAAAACTCAAAGATATTATTAGGAACAGAAATATTTTGAATACCTATATTACTTTTTTAAAAACCTCTTTTTCTTAATCTAATTTGCAGAATCAATATTAAATTCTAAATGCTAAACAAATTAAAAATTGATATAAAATTATAATTAGATAAACATGGAAATGTGCATATATTTTTGCAGTGTATTTGCACACACTTAAAATACACTTTTACCCAATATAGATTAATTTTGTGATACATTACCTAGATTAATTAATTAAATAAGTCAATGTAAATAGAAATGAATTCGTTGCAATGATGAAAGTAAAAAAGTGTTCGATAGCGCTTTCTGGTGGAGTTGCATCTTAATAACTATACGCATATCTTTCCACTTTGGTTGTGGTCTCGTCGTCTTTGTGAGATTGATGATCACCGAGTGTCGAATTCAGGCTATCCGTGCGGATGTACACACACACACACACACACTCTCTTTCTGCGTCCAAACAGATAAATCACGCGGATCTAGTGCGTGTCCGTAACCGAACACTTTTTTCTTCAACAGTGTTATGAACATTTTTGTTTTCATCGAAAAAAATATGAAGAATGGTTTACCACTGCAAATGATTTCTAACTTATAAAAACAAATATCTACGTACATATATTTCTAATATAAAATATGTCATTCTACTAGTTTATTTAAATATTATAATCACACAATTTCCTAACGAAATGAAATTGTTATTAGACAATTAAAGAAATTTTATAAATCTCAAATCAGTTAGAATTCTGTAACTGTCGAAAAACAAACATTTGTACTTATATCAATTTTAGATTAAATAAAAATGAAACTAATGTAACTAAAAATTTGATGTAGGTATATTAAATATAATTTGGTAGAAATAAATGTATGTAACCGCAGGCGACATCCCGACAATCCGTTTGCGTGATTCATTGTTACTAGTGTACCATTGTCACTTATCAACGCATTACGACACCTATAATTTCACACATTCAGCATATTAAATCTATCCACGTGTTTGTCACTAATGTCCTGACAAACATCCGCATACATATTTATAACGAAACAATTACCTACACGTTTATTTAGCATTTATGATCATCTTATCGCGATTAATAATATGTAGTATTTCGTTCTAACAACAGTTAAATAATATAATCACACAAACAACAGCATTAAATAACAATTTAATGTATGTATGTATGTATGTACATAGATATATAAATCTTTAATAATATAAAATTGCCCCTGAAGGAACGACGCGAATTTTCTTTTTATTATTTATAAAACATTGCAAACGATTATTTTATTTACCATTACGAGACAAAAATCAGGGAAATTTATCTTTTATTAATAATGAAGCATAAAGGTCAATATTGTATGCGACCCACCCTCAAGCAATTTGGTATCAATGAAGCGGACACAAAGTGTGCACGTCGCTTTTCAATCGAGCGGTAAACGACACACAGACACACACACAGGTAACACATTATTTAGATTCGATGCTGCGAGAAGTAAAAAAAAAAATGGTGAATTGTGCTTGGAACTATGGAAATACGAAAATTTTACACCCTGGTAGGCAGAGCTCTTAAATTCTAAATTTTTACCATCAGGTTTGGTTATATATTTTTTGTTCACTCGGCTGGTGATCGCGTTACATATGTGAGGTCAAATTGCAAAATACATAAAAGAATCACCTACTCGTGATAATGTTTTACAACATTGAACACAATCGAGTTCTCCATGAAAAGCTTCATTCTCTACACGCGAATTAACTTGAAACGGAATCGAATTTAACACTCACTTGTTTTGTCCATCATATTAGGTATACAGATATGTAGACACTTTTAAAAATATACAGACTGATTACTCTTAAAAAACATCGGTCATGTGTTGGCCCTAAACTTTCTTTTACGTAGTCAGTATATAAATTAAAATATAAAATGTTTTAATTTCAAGAAACTATTTTCAATCATTGTCCAATAAAATTGTAGAGTTAGTTTATTGTCAGATTTCCAAAGAAAACATATGCACTTTAGATTTTAAATGTTGGATTTTATAGTAGTATAAAGAAAATATCATTATTCATTACATATTATTAAAAATTATTATGGCCGGGCATTTTTTACTTTTCAAATTAACTTTAAACCAGAGAAAATATTTATATATAATATTTTAAATTATTTACTAACCTTTGTAACGTTTTTTCACTAAACTTATTTGTGACACTGACAATAAATGTTAAATGTCAAAATATTTGAATATTTAAAACAGTTGACATGCATAGTAGATGCGATTTATTATATATAATTTTCCATACCTATGTAACTATGCCAATATAAATAGGATAATAGCAATTTTCTCGCAACTGGTGCACTTATTGAAGAACTGTTTCAAACAAAAGTTGTTCAAATCATTAATATCTTTAACTTTAATTATAACTATTTTACTGTAAGTGCAGCCGTTTCGAAGATATGCAAAAAGTGTCTCAAGTAAACATGCACTTCCGGTTTGAATATGCTTTTCAAAAATAGGAGGTTTTCCTCCCAGACATATACAAATCTTAAGTTTAAAGTTTCATAATTTTTTCTTCAACAGTGTAGCCTGTAGAGCGCTCACAGCCACACACACACACACACACACACACACAGACGTCATTCCAAAAATAGTCAGACTCGATTCAGGGAAGGTCAAAAGGTGTATTTCCGTTAACATTTCGAGAATTTTTTTTTCGTGATTAGAATACTTACTTATTATTTCGTAAAAGAAAGTAAAAAAATTAAAATACATACATACATAACTTAATAATAATTATTGAAACATTCAGCTGCTTAAGGGTGAAATACCTGAAGACATTCAAGCGAAGCTCCAAATAATATTTAAGACGCTGGTCAGTCCTTTGGAAATAGTTGGTGATAATTATCCACGCTGGCAGTAAACGTGCTGAGGTTATGTAACAACCACCACATCTTAGTGATGGTGAATTCCTGTAAGATGTCTTCGAAGAGGGATGAACACGTGTATGCACGTGGCAAATATGTCATCTAGACATTCCATGGCCACATGTACATACTATGTATGTATGTATGTATGTATGTATGTATGTGTTTCAGTCAGTATACCTAGTATATGTTTGTGTTGATGAGAAAAGGGCTTGGTGGTGGGGGAAACATTGCAGAAAGTTTGCGGATTAGTGAAGACGTTGACAAGTACGCACGCAGCACCGCCGACGGCTGGCCTAGTTGATGAACGCGCATTCCGAACATGCTTCTTGGAGAGTTTCGCATCGTACGATGTTTCTTATACTATACCTACCCAGAGCACCCTTTACTCAATACCTTTATGGAATACCTTCAACGATACAGTGTTACTGATGAGTGATATTTTCTTATAAATTAATTTACATATTATGAAAAATAAACCAAGCCAAAATAGGAAGCAAAAAAAGTTACTGTTTACTTTGATATATTTCGTTTGAGAAAAGTATATGTAGGTATAAATAAACAATATATATATAGGTTGGAGGAAAATAGAGTGAAGGTAACTCAAAGCCGTTGTGTAACAATGTTCTTGAGAGACGGCGTCCGAAACGTTAATTAAACAGAGGCGTCCGCCGTGTAACGACGCCGTTCCACCTTGCTGACCACTCGACTACAGTGTCAAAGCGTCTCGGCTGCCTTTGATAACAGAGACACACGGTCTTTACGTTCTCAAACCTACCTGGTGAACTACCGACGTTAGAACGCCAAGCTACTTTGACTTTGGACGCTACATGCGAGCGGACAATGTTGAGTATTTTTGGTGTCTTCAATGTGTAATTCAAAACCATTAACAACACAAAATTAAAACACATACCATTTACAGGATAGAAGACAACAGTATACATTTTTACTTTCTTTTACGAAGTAATAAGTATTGTAATCACGAAAAAAAAAATTCTCGACATTTTAACGGAAATACATCTTTTGACCTTCCCTGAATCGAGTCTGACTATTTTTGGAATGACGTCTGTGTGTGTGTGTGTGTCTGTGTGTATGCGCTCTACAGCCTACACTGTTGAAGATAAAATTATGAAACTTTAAACTTATGATTTGTATATGCCTGGGACGAAAAACTCCTATTTTTAAAAGACATATTCAAACCGGAAGTGCATGTTTACTTGAGTCACTTTTTGCAATTTCTGCAATATCTCCGAAACGGCTGCCCTTGCAGTAAAAATAGTTAGAATAAAATTGAAAGATATTAGTATTTTACACAACTTTTGTTTGAAACATTTCTTCAAAAAGTACTAGTTACAAGATCTTATCTTATTGATATTGCCATAGTTACGTAGGTATGGGAAATTATATATAATAAATCGCATCTACTATGCATGTCAATTGTTTTAAAAATTCAAATATTTTGACATTTAACATTTATTGTCAGTGTCACATATAAGTTTAGTGAAAAAACGTTACAAAGATTAGTAAATAATTTAAAATATTATATGAAAATATTTTGTAAGGTTCAAAGTTCATTTGAAAACTAAAAAATGTCGGGTCATAATAATTTTTAATAATGTGTAATGAATAATTATATTTTCTTTATATTACTATAGAATCGAACATTTTAAATCTAAAATACATGTTTTTTTTTAGAAATCTGACAATAATCTAACGTTACAATTTTACTGGACATAATGAATGAAAATATTTTCTTTCAAATTTAAACATGTTATATTTTAATTTATATACTATCAAATCAAAATATACTGACTACGTAAAAGAAAGTTTAGGGCCAATACATGGCCGATGTTTAAATATATAGTTGATAAAACCGCTTCAAAATGTAAATTTAAATATAGTCTTTTAGTGCGTTGTGATTGCATGTAGGTAAATGAAATGGTTGACATTGGCAAAAAGGAAATGAAAATTGCAAATTAAAATTTTACCCCTTGACTGGCCTTAAAGCAGAGTCACAGTGTCACACTTACAAAAGCCAGAATCGAATGTGTTTGACATCGAAACGGTGTATGTATGTATGTATGTACATACGTATGTCCGGCAAGCAATAGCAGAGAGTATGAGTGTGAGAGGCTTTTGTCGAGGGTAGAAATTCAGCTTTTGTGCTTTTGTCCCTCCTGCAGCCAGATACTAAACGGTGGTTGACCAGTTCCGTTGACAGTGACGCAGTCAAGTAATTTAAGAGACAAGGGACACACACCCACACACACACACACATATATATGGCTGGAGAAACGCGCAATGTTCCATTAGGTAGTATTCCTATATGTGCGGTGGAGAGAGTAATACATACGGACATACATACGTAACATGATTGCAGGCACAAACGTATAATCAGAATTAATATCGAATCCTTTGAAATGTTGTTACCGTTTGACGGCACTACCAACTGTGTGAATTTTCACAAATTGAATTTCCCTAGCTCTGGACCGTTTTGTAACTGGCGTTGTTTGTCCATGACATTGTTTTTGATGATTGCAATCAAAATTACTTTTACAATTCAACGCGGAAAAGATTCTTTCACATTCTTCATTCAACTCTATTGCCATTTTTTACAAGCAAACCATTACATAGAATCTTAACAAAACTTTGGAAGAAAACATTTGGATTGTACGATTGGAAAACTCCATTTGTTTTCCATTTCAGATAATGAAACGAAACTGATTCGTGTTAAATGAACGAATCCATGGAACAATATGGCCAATGTACCATGAGTGCTTGGCTGAGTGAGTGAGACACCTAATCCATGTATTACGCTTGTTGCGTACATACCTACGTTCGTTTACGTGACAATACCCTCCCGTCGAACAAACACTATCAAAGTCAGTGACTGGCAGTGTTATGAGCAATAAAACAGGACCGTCACCGTAGTGTCCGTTTTATGACCTCGCCTCTCCGTCTAATTACCCACGACGTCGTCGCTACAACTCGCCAACTACTCGCCTAAATTAAATCTTAAATTACAGCGCGAGCGCCTCTTTCTTCAATCCTTGTTATCTAATAAGACACTAACACACAAGAATGCATCTGGATAGAGTTGTTTTGCCAACAAAAATAATATGCCTATGTTGTAGATTTTAACTACTATGGATTTAAAATATAAATTAAATAATTGTTCATACATATTTTAGGTATTTAAAAAAAGAATAGAGTTAAAATCAAAAGTCACGATCCATCAATGTAAATGCATAGGTGAACCAGTCATTAGTCCAGAATCTACAAGAATATTATTCCTTATCTTAATTACTCTGTCACTTTTTGCATCGTGGGGCGGTGTTCGTCTGGTGTCTATGTCCCTTATTGTGTCAGTAGGTTTTTCGAAAAAGGAACAGAGTAAAAAAAAATAAAATAATAATAATAAAAGAACCCTACTCTTTACTGAAGAGATATAATCTGATATCGATAGATAGAAATACAGTTGTTTGGGTGACATCCGACATTTCATAGATGACTTATTTGAAACTATTTATGTCAGTTTGGTCGGATTTATCAGTGATTTTTCGCCCCGTCAGATCCGCTAAGTGTTTATCAGTGGTCAGATCTCTTATACATAATATAGTCTGTGTGCGTCTGATTTGATACACGTACGTAGAAAAATATATGAAACCTGATCTCGAGGTTTGTCAGTGTGCGGTGGGTGTTCGTTTTCTTTTGTTCATAATTCGCGCAGTTTGTGAAATTCAAGAAAACGTTCAGTGAAGCGCAAACGTTATTGATTTTGTTTCTACTTTGATAACCCTCATATAATAATATTGTGAACTACCTTGACGATTCGGTGTCTCTTTTCATCGTTAAGGTGACTTGTTTGAGTTGGGTCTTTGTTTCTTGCTTATAGCCATACATGCGTATGTATGTATGTGTGTGTGTGTGTGTGTGTTTGTGTGTGTGTGTGAAGCAGAATGCTTTAAAGGGTCCGACGAGATCGTAAACTTAGGGAATCACACACACTCGGAGTTTGACAAAGCGAAACGTTTTCAATTACACAATTTACCACTGTCCATCGACCCCTTTGTGTCTCTTTGTAGATATAACACCCTCTTTGCTACGAACATTACCTATTCACCAATTTATTGCCCAGTTGAAATTCTGCACGTTTTTTTTTTTAATTTAGAAATTACGCGCAATAACAATGAATAATGTTTAATTTTTAAATGTATACTTCAATGTATATATATGCGGATTTCATAACATATAGTATAACCAATAATAAAATCTTATTTCACCGATCGTTTATTCCGGAACTAATATCCGTTTCAGTTCCGGTATAAGATATCGTTTTAGACAGTATTGCCAGCCCAGTAACAGTAACCCTCACCCTAACAGCACTAGTTAGGAAGGAGGCAAAGCAACAGCAGTAACCGAGTAATTATTAAATTTATGCTGATTCTATGTCTTAGTTGGTGCTTCGGTATATAGGGCTGTGTTCGAATTACAGTAAGATTTACAGTATTACCTTCTCTAGTCGATGTTCGCTGGTTGTGTTACGTGCATGCGTTGGATTCCCATCGCACTCACACAATGCTTACACACCTAATACTAATTTATCTGCGACTTGGGCTGCTTACTTCGTAGTACAAAACTAAATGCGATTTTGGCCTATTTTATAATGCAGTAACAAACCAACAATAAATATAATAACTACATGTAAAACCAAACCAAACCAAACATCCATACGTAGATAATTGAAAGCCAAATTACTAACTAAATTAAAAATAGCTACTAGTAGTTTAAATATTGTATAAAGGTGTCAAAGTTAAACGAACTGATAAATGTGCGTTTATAAATAAAAACATAAATTTTAATAATGATTATCTGTTGAATATGACTACTTAATAATAAAAGTGTAGCTATATTGAAATCATCAAAGTCACGCACTCATCAGTCAGTGAAGGACGGACGGACGTACGGACGTACGTACGGGTATAGCGTAACGTGAAAATACGGTAGGGTATGATAACAAAAGCTCCGGAGTTGGGGGTTTGTACCATGCATATAACCGTGCCGTGTCGAGCCGAATGGATTCAGTGCATCGTGCTAAATTAATGAACTATACACAGTTAAATAAATGTATAGTGTTTGTGTTCCTCATTGTGTCCCAATAATTGAATTTCGTTTTGTCATCGAACTCCGAGGCTCAATGGTTACATCAATATTGTTAAAATTATATCGATACATTATCAAAAGCCAACAATAATACCTCACATCATATATGCCTATAATACACTAGCCATTTACATGTGTGCACGTATTGGTTATATACATATGCCTATATGTGTGTGTGTGTGTGAATGTGAACGATTTGAAAAGGCACATTACATGTTGTATTATAATAAATATTTATGCAAGGGGGAATGAAAATAATTAGGTCTATAACAATGTTTCAAATGCACGTTCGATAACAATTTTTTAAACTTTTTAAATTATATATATGTATATAATACATATATGTACATAATAGTGTCTATGTTTAACAATTACATTTCACAATCGCAAATATATTTATATAATTTCTTTGTTGTGTATTATCATAATAATAAAATTATATAAAACATTAAAGCTTTTCAATTTATTAATAAATATTTGAAAATATGATTTATTACTGAGAAAAATATTTTGGGGCAACTACAGGCTACTCGGAATAGCTTGAAGCGTGACCTTAATTGGTGCAGAAGACTACTACTGTACAATATATATATATATATATATATATATATATATATATATATATATATATATATATATATATATATAAATATATATATATATATATATATATATATATATATATATATATATATATATATATATAGATATATATATATATATATATATATATATATATATATATATATATATATATATATATATATATATGCCATTTATATTTTTGTCTTTTTCGTCTGCGCATATAGTGTTTCAAGCTATTTCGATAAAATAAATCACATAAATTACGATTTTTAATTGTAAATATTATTAAATAAGGTAACAAATTAATTATCTTCGCAATGCAGATACCTATATGAATAGTAGTATTTTTGAATTCTAATATTCTTTTAATAACCTTAATCGGATATAACTGTTGTAATGGTTATATTAATATGAAACGCGCATGTATGTATGTATGTATGTATGTATGTACAATATGAAGCATTGTTGTTGATAATATTAATCGGATAAATCAGTGTGTAGTTCGTATATGAATATAACAATGGCAAACTGGTGTCCGCTAAAAGCTAATATATTTGTTTGGGTCATATTACAATATGGATGCTTTTGATATAAATTGGCCATACGAAACCAGCTAATTACATTGGCTGCAAACCGATGCTCTGACGCCAGAGTTCACCGATTCGCACGCTGCCATAACAACGGGAATATACACAATACAAAAAATAAACAACCAAAGATATTTACACTAGCGCCAGAGCGGGAGGACTGGGAATACATTTTTAAATTTGTCAACGTTACTTTTATCAAAATAAACGCTCTGTCTACTCCTACTATGCACGAGAACACATGTTTACCTAGTGTTTTTATTGCGTGTATGTTGGCAACGATCATCATCATCATCATATCGCCGGGGTACACACATGTGCCAATGTAATAAACTTTAAATCCCCTATACTACATCTAGTTTGCAAAACAATTTTATTACGATTGTAACTCTTGGAATAATTGTTCATTTATTGAACACGTATATAGCCACTTTTTTTTATTACTGACTGGATATGTTTTAATTACCTAGTTTATACCAGACGAATTAATTACTTCGAAAGGAAAAAATTACATATTATTTTTACTAATACTAAAAACTTAGTAGCGTGAATCTCTGAAATAAAGATAAATTTATCTAAATTGCTGTTAAGCAGAGTAATGACTGTACGATGCAATTTCTGGCAAGTTGGTGGAAAGTCGTTATGTAATAAAACAGACGATATAATATTCGAAAAGTAAGTTGTAGAAGACGAAGAAGAGATTATTTTCGCGCTTGGTATTCGGAAAGTGTCGCATCGATTAGCGATGCAGTCCCTCCACGGTATACGCCGACTGATGATAGAAGTGTGGAACGTGTCTCCAATACAAAACGCAAAAGAAGAATCATATTTGCACCGAAATGTTATATTAGATGTGAGAAGTAACAGAAGTTTCGCGAAATGTGCACAAATCGAATAGTGCATCAACGATTGCGATTTGATGCTTAAAACGGATAGGTATTTCCGTTTTAGAAAGTATGAACATCTAATTTGTCGAAAATTAATTTGCGCCTATAACGACGATCGAGCACAATTAGTTTGGACTAATGCCGAAAGCTACACCCTAATCTAAGGGTCTTAACTGGAGCACACATTAAATTCAGTGCCATAATAACGCGAAATCGAAAAAATGAACATTCTTAGACTACACCCTTAAATGAGTGGACACATATTGTATTAACCGCAGTATCGTCCACAACGGTTAAGATATAGAAGGGGTAAGGTCGATTAGATAGTTTGCATATGCACGCTTATCCGGAATAGCCTTTATGTAATGTGAGAGGAAAGTTGCAAATCGCTTGTAAGCTAGTGTTTCTTGACTACATAGCTAGCATCAGAGAAAGACCATCTGCTAACTGGGATGCTGATGCTGATGCTGGCTGGGAGAAGATGGGTTATGCAGATAGCTAAATGGGGCTCCGGCGCGCTCGTACTCCGAAAGAACTCTTAATGTTGTCATATTACGTGTCTGAAATAGATTATAGCTATTGTTGTAATTATAGTCTGTTACCGTATGGGGTGTTACCGTTACTTGCTTACATTACGACATTGTCGTGCATTACTATACATACCCGGACATCTTTTGCTATACCTATGCAGTGCTGACCAAAATGTTACTTCAACAAGCATTTATTTATCACACTACTGGATACAAACTATTAGACTATTTTGCATAGACGGCGCCACCTTTCAACTAGATATATTCAAACAATCTTAGAATCGCAAAATGCTATAAAATTAGAAATAAGCTATTTTTACGCTATAATAACAAATATTTCGTTGAATAAAATATAAGGAAGTTATTTCGAACACATTTTTACTTTCTTTTACGAAGTAATAAGTAAGTATTGTAATCACAAAAAAATAAAAACTCGAAATTTTAACGGAAATACACTTTTTGACCTTCCCTGAATCGAGTCTGACTATTTTTGGAATGACGTCTGTGTGTGTGTGTGTGTCTGTGTGTGTGGCTGTGAGCGCTCTACAGGCTACACTGTTGAAGATAAAATTATGAAACTTTAAACTTAAGATTTGTATATGCCTGGGAAGAAAACCTCCTATTTTTGAAAAGCATATTCAAACCGGAAGTGCATGTTTACCTGAGACACTTTTTGCATATCTTCGAAACGGCTGCACTTACAGTAAAATAGTCATAATTAAAGTTAAAGATATTAATTATTTGAACAACTTTTGTTTGAAACATTTCTTCAAAAAGTGTACCAGTTACGAGAAAATTGCTATTATCTTATTTATATTGCCATAGTTACATAAGTATGGAAAATTATATATAATAAATCGCATCTACTATGCATGTCAACTGTTTTAAATATTCAAATATTTTGACATTTAACATTTATTGTCAGTGTCACAAATAAGTTTAGTGAAAAAGCGTTACAAAGGTTAGTAAATAATTTAAAATATGATATATAAATATTTTCTCTGGCTTAAAGTTATTTGAAAACTAAAAAATGTCCGGCCATAATAATTTTTAATAATATGTAATGAATAATGATATTTTCTTTATACTACTATAAAATCCAACATTTAAAATCTAAAATACATATGTTTTCTTTGGAAATCTGGCAATAAACTAATTTACAATTTTATTGGACAATGAATGAAAATATTTTCTTCAAATTTAAACAATTTATATTTTTATTTATATACTATCAAATCTAAATATACTGACTACGTAAAAGAAAGTTTAGGGCCAACACATGGCCGATGTTTTAAATAGGTACGAAGTTTTAAATAGGCACGATGTTTAAGCGAGCTTAATGGTTGACCTTAAACACATTCATCACTTGATCAAATAAATATGTATATCATAATTCTCTCAAAAATTTAAATCGTCCTGAATACAATTAAATACAATATGTCGTTTAAAAACATTTTTTAATTCGAACAAATCATGTATGTTAGTATGTTAAAATAAATTATATCTTAAGCTCAAGACAATAGGCATCTCGTTGTGTATAGTTTGTTGGTCGCTGATACTATATTCATGTGCTGCCATCCTGTGGCACGATCATGCATTAAATCACTTAATAGTGGTTGGATATTTCACGTTTATAGTAAATCGATATTTATTGGAAAGAGCCAATATTATTACAATACCAGCATGTATAGAGACAGACACCGTAACCAAAACTAATATTAACTAAATGTTAAAACAAAGGAAATTACATTTCCAAGAAATTGAAATTCTATTCGTTAGCAACACCTTTAACGAGTTTGTATAAATACTGCAGCACGTCTCTGTCTAACAGCTGTCGAAAGAACAAGATGGGCGATTTGATTGGTGTGTTTACTTATTGAAACTGGCAAGTTGGGTTTGTAATTGAAATATTGACGAGTTTTTGATGATAAAATAATATTTTCTGGCATGGAGGGATGTCTGTTCGGATTATTCTTTTTATTATTTCTAAAGAAAACAACCAATACAATGCTCAAGTTTCGTTTATTATATATTTACAGGGATTCGGCGTCTCTATACTACAGTTTTTTTCTTTTTTTTTTGTCGATGTATTGATTTGTTTATTTTACCATCGTATGCGTCTGGATGTGCGTCATGTTTTCCAATAATAATAATAATAAGAATGAAAATAGATTTAGATTCCAATCCAAATTTAGTTTAGAGATTGTGTCAATATGTGTATTACATGGATAATTAAAATAAGAACAGATCTACGATATATGTTTTTCATAAGTTTTTATATACCTACCTATTTAAAATAATAATGAACTTATAATTAAGTGGTACTTAGCAGTGACATTTATGAACTAGGTTGTGAATGCTATCACGTTTCTCTATTATTTTCGCAATTATTTCACGATTTTTTTATGTAATAAATAAATTAATTTCTGATATTTATGAAATGTTATATATTGATATTTATGATACAATTTGTATTTATAATTTTCTAGAAAATCTTAAATACATCATATATTTTCTATAAGAATCATATTCAAAATTCCAATATAATTACATCACTTTCTATACGATATATTTACATTAGATCCTTCAATAAATTATAATATATGTATGTACTCGTATGTATATAACTATTTTATATACAAAATATGCTTATTACTAATGAACATTATGGAAAATACCACAAAACGAAAACATCTGCAGTTACGTGCACTGGACTTTCTTATACGTAGTCGGTATATTTTGTTTAGATAGAAAGAAAATAAAACATATTTTTTTATTATTATAGTCAGAGTTTTTTTTAGCGAATTGAACAACATATTTATTTATAATATAGCATGTATTAAATAAAATTTCCCATATCTACGTAACTATGGCAACATAAACAAGAAATATAAAACTTTTTATAGCAATTTTCTTGTAGGTAACTGGTAAATTTTTTGAAGAAACTTTTCAAACAAAAGTTTCAGGAAAGGTCAAAATGTGTATTTCCGTTAAAATCTCGAGTTCAATTTGTTTCTATTACTTCATATACTAATATAATTTTAGAATTAATATGTTCATATTCAAAAACAGTAAAATTTATTTAAAATTCTAAACAATGTACTTAGAAAAAAAAAATCCATGAATTCCTATGACTCCAACAACACTAATTAGCGAAATCTGAAGTGCGAGTGAGATGAAAAAGCATCTCGTATACATTTATATAATAAATTAAAAAACTTATTACATTTAAAAAATTGCACACGACCACCAAAGTTATCAATCATCTTACCAAGACGTATGTTTACATATTTGCTAATGACTTTTGGATCAAAGTACGGGGCGCATTAAAAACCCGACCAGTTCGTTAGGGTATCGTTTATTTCCGTTTGCGTGGCCGGAAACGTACGAAGCCGCACAAGAGATACATTTTTGCTGTTGGCTTGCGCAAGGCGACCGATGCATCTAATAAGAAAGATGATATATTTAGTGATGTTGGTTTTTAATTTACCTGAGTGATTATTACCATACAATATTCGTTTCTATTTTAAATTATTTGTCATGGATATACTGCTAGCAAATCCATTAATTTTCTTTAGAATACAACGTCATGTCCTTCAGATTATAAATATAGTAGCTATTTTTACTTTAAGATTAATAAAAAAAGGAAAAATATCATTTTATTTTCATACATTTTCTTAGTATCAAACAATATTTGTTAAGTAATTATTTAAAATGTTCAAATAATATCTAAATGCATATTCAACTAAAACTTTATTAGACAAGCATATTTGATGTCGAAATCCATTCTGCTGAATGTCTACCCTTCTTAATTACAACCGTCAATATTTAAACATAATAAGCGATTGTCGACTCTAATCGTTCTGACACGAAAGCACATACATGCATACATACATACACATCAACGACAAACCGAGCACATCTTCACTTACACTATTAGATTCAAATCCGTGGTTATTTTCTCCCGAACATTAATGGATCTTTATTAATGTATATGGACTGTGTGAGTCGTCCAAGCATATATTGCACATAACTTAATTAAAACCTGTAGCTAACGAGCACCTCTATATGTTTATTTTTATTTGTTATGTGATTGAGCTTTAAGAATTGTTTAAGAATATATTAAGTCGAGTGTTAATAGCTTCTAAGGTCTCATTTGGATATTATATACATAGATACATACATACATACATCGAATATATGAATAGTCGAGAATGATAAATGAATTAACCCGTAGAATATATTATTAGTTTCGATGGCCTCCATGACTTTGGACTATTGGACTTTACGTGCGCGTCTGATGTGAAGTATTATTTTTGTTTTCCATAGGTACCTACTTGGTTAATTAATATTTCAAAATTTAATTTTCGTTTGAGTATTTATATTTTAATTAAGAATTGTTCAATTTATTTTAGTTTTTAAATTTAATTTCAAATTATTTTTCATTATACATTTAATGGCTATGAATAATATCCATTTAGAGAAATTCTAAAATAAAATTTAGCTTTGTTGCACGAAATAGGATCTGAATTGAATCTCAGTGATTCGAGTTTGTGAAATTTGATTCTTAGTAGTGGAATAATTGACTGGCTGAGTGTTTCGACCCCTTTAGAAGGACTTACACATGTATTATTTAATAAAGCGGGTTGAGATTAATAATCCGACAACCCCTTGTCCGAATTTGATTCTTGTGTGTTCCCTATACGAGTTCGAAATAATATGAACTTGATAATATCATACACATAAACTAATGTTGTGTGCATGTATTTATACAATAGGAATAATTTTCTATTTTCGTATAGAAGCGATGGAAGATTTAGGATGTCTAGAGTCTAATTATCAGGGTCGTAATCAGTGGTTTACTGTAGTCGCTACTGTTTGTGTCCAGTCGACAACATACCACCCACGCTGTCATACAAGTGCGCCAAGTTACCTTTTTCTTTCGTCTTGTTGTGAAATGGCTTTGCAACAAGAAGAAAAATATGATATTTTATAAACATGTCGGCGATTGGCTTACGAGCGAACGGGTGGCGCCGCGCGGAGGACAAAGGGTGAAGCTGAACCATTGTGACGTGTTTCCGCAGGGTGGTCAAGTGACATTAGCCACAAGTGACAGCCTAAAGGGCCTTTGATATATGTACACTCACATAAACGTTGACGATTTTAAAATGAACTTACATTGTACTTTACAATACATCACATTTACATTACATTTTCTTAATTCACGTAAAAGACTACTTATTATGAACACTAGAAAATAAATCTTCTTCCATCGTTTTTAAAAACACATAGGTACTTCATAATAATTAACTTTGAACGAATAATACGTTTCAAAAATCCACTTATTTACGTTAACAATGATATAATTATCTCCGAAACGAATCAACTCACTGAATAGAATTGAACTTTTCAGTCGAATAATTCAGAAGATTAAGTGTGAAATTCCCTTTTTTTATCAACTTAACATATGGTTGAGTGAAACCGAACCAACAGATGGCATTGGCGAAAGTCAAGCCTACATCTTGGAACGCGAGTATAGGTACTGTGTCATGATTACTTTACAGTAAACCACACGATTGACTCCTACACGATTCAATGATCGATTGTACTGCAATTATATGATGAAATCAGCACGTATTTATATGGTAGTTTTATTTGCCAGTATCGAGTGACTGCCGTTCCTAGGTTGGCGCATATGTTGCAAACTTCAGAACTTATCAAATTACTTGTATAAGACGTCGTTGTTTTGTTGAAGTTGTACAAGTTACCTTGGCTAACTTTTTTTTAGTAAATTTATTGAGTGCATTTTTTATAATGATCAATTACCAAACATCCTGTTTCCAGGAACAACTCGTGCAATATTAGTTAAATTCCCAGGGTTAAATATCAAATACAATTATATAAAACCTTTTTAATTTAAACTTCTTACGAATTATTACTTAATTTATAAAAAATGTTTTCTCTAAGTTAAACATATTATTTACAATTGAATTCAAATGTAATTCAGCAAGCACATTTTTTATTCAAAAATATTCGAAATAGGGACGACCAGACGGTTTGATAAATTTAAAAATAATACACAACACGTTCGGGCACGCACTTATGTTTTAGGGTTTCACAGCCCTCTTGCCTTTTGCGTCAAATCGAAAACGAAAATTTGATTTCGATGACCCATGCGTGAGTAGTGAAAACTTTTAGTTTTTTTTTCGACATCTTCAAACCGTGTGAAATATATTGGAAATTTATATTCAAAATATTTTTAGTATTTTTTTTTTTTCATATAGACGAAGTTTCAATGCAAATTGTTGTAAACCAATAAAATAATAATAAATAACAAATTATTATAATAGTAAAAAAATAATTTAATTTCTTCAGGTATATATCCTTTTACGTGCATTAAAAATTGACAACTATGATAAAAATTGACTTGAGATTAGATATAGTGAGCCATATCGCGTAGTGAACGTGCAGTAACGTTTGTGCCGCGTTCACTGTTTGATATGGTTGAGTGTTTCCTTTGTATCCCGGTGAAGAATGATGAATGCTTGGGCCATATAATGCGAACCATTTTCTACGACTATGTATACGATATGTAAATCAAATTTCCAAGCGAATTTCTTTAAGAAAAGAAAGACCTATTCATTTTAGATTCAGACGGTTTTTTTCTTTTTCGTTCCGAAGCCTGAGCTGGCCTGGTAGATTCATTGTAGCTAAGTTTGTCTCGCGGGGATCTCTTTAAATTCTTCCAAATATAATAAGCTTTTGCTGTTGAATCAAGTTTTTTTACTTGGTAGGTATAATATAAAAGACGTCTTCATGGGCGTCCATAGGGACAGGCAATAAGGAGCAATTGCTTTCCTTCTATTTAGACTATTTATCATAAAATGTTAGTTTCTTAACAACAACAACAACAACAAAAGTAACATTTTCTTCAACTACCTATCTATATGGTAGTGTTCTTTGTATTGTATCTGGCTTATAAGTATCAGTGTCATAATTTTTCTACTACCCTAAAGAAAAAGCCGTTTATTATTTTTATTTCTCGTAACATTTTCTCCCGAAATCAGTAAAAATCATCAGAGAGCGCATGGGATACACATACAGGGTGTATCAATGATAACACACTCACATAAAAATAAATGGCTTTTATAGGATCGAAAGCGACAGTGGTGCGGCGCGGCGGCATATTCCTGCTGGCTCACGGGCTGTTTCACAATGAAATGTAATCAGCAACTGAACGATGCATTCATATCCCGATCATAAAAATACTATTGCATTCGTATTGTGTACACTGAGCACTAGTGCTTTCCACATATTATGATCTGTCATAAAAATACATAAACGACTTTCAAACTATTATCTTTTAGCTTTTAGATGGTAAAGAAGGGGGCCGGACATCAAAATATATAAAAAATATGGTGTTTCACTTATTTACAGATTTTATTTTTTATTCACTATTTATACTCTAAATACTAAATATTATAATATTTCATAAAAATTAATAACATTTATAAACAAAGGCACAAACAGATATTTGTCACTTTCTACTATTTTATATACCTATTTTATATACATATATATAGAATGGGCCATCTGTTGGTTTCTATTTGAAATGCGTGTTATTTCGACAGTTAGCAACACTGACGCGCTTGACATTGATAGAAATGTAGTGTCACACTATACAGCGAAGGTTTGACACTACATATCTATCAATGCAATAGCGTCAGTGTTGCAAACTATCGAAATAACACGCACTTCGAAAAGAAGCTAACAGCTGGCCTACCTATAGTATGTATATATATATATATATATATATATATATATATATATATATATATATATATATATATATATATAATATAAATTATTTAATATAAAAATTGACAATAATCTATTTTTCTCCGTGACTTTATGATGCTTCAAAGATATTTTTGGTGTACGCTTGTATTTTATTTCTATAAAAAAAACAGATTTTGTTTTTCTTTTCTTTTGAATAATAAAATAAATGTATACAATATGGGTACGTTTTAGGTGTTTTTGTGCATAACCTTTTTCGGTACATTTGTCGATAAAACAGTGAAATCTGTCCCTGGCGTACCGAAGAAACGTAACTTATTGATATCGCATTTAAAGGTATTATAGATTGTGTCGGCTGATTGAATGTTTATGTTTAGCGGCGTGGCAAAGGGGCGCTCAAACGCCCTCATGCTGTTTCATCGCGCTGCCTGCCGTTCCATTCGCCTTTTTTCGCTCTGTGTGTGTTACCTACCCTTCGATGTATGCTTTTTTACACAGTTTCATGCTTTCGTCCCCAAATTTTCACACTGGCTCTCACTGTGTCAATAATATTACATATACCCCTCGATTGTGGTACACTCTTTGGAATAAATCCTACATCCTACCTTGAACCGCAATTGAGGGGTTTTGCTATTGTTTATTTTTTAATGGTACAATCATTGAATAAAAGACATTTATCTTTTGTTGTTTTAGTTAAAATAAATTACTTTTTAGCAACAGTTAAAGTTTATTTATGTCGAAAACTGGATTATTAAATCGTAATGTATATTTTGATGTCATATAGTATATAAATATGTGTATGCATAGAATATAGAAGAAGGGAAAAAGAAGAAAAACCATTTTGATTTGATGCTGATATGTGATGATGGTAATAAGAAAAATGTGTTTGGGAGGTAAATGTGTGTCCGTTATATACGAATGTGTATAGACAAAACGGTCGTAATCGAATCGATCTAAAGAAATGACAAGAAATTTCCGACAATATGCCAATATTTGCGATACCATATAATTCAACATTGTGCTCCATCACGCATTTATGTCAAACCATTTCGAAAAACAATATCATAAAGAAATGTCATCCGTGTCTCTAAATACTGATTGGATGTGTGCCATCAAATGTTTTATTTACCCCGGTATCCAGTCGGCCACATCGCCGCGTCACCAGCACCCCGAATCATAATCATGCCGAATGTTTGTTGGGCGCGATTGTGCATCAATATAAAAACTATCAGTCACGCGGGGAGATGGCGCGCGGAGCGCACAAGGCGACCAAGCGCACAGAACAGACATATCTTTGGTTTTTCGCCCAATAAAACTTGATTCGGGGATTCTCTCTGCTGGTACGACCAAATCGGGCTATTTACGAGGTTTCTGACTGACGCAGATAAAAAGGTTTCATTTCACTTCACTTGGGAGGCGAATTATAGAAAAGATATCAAATGTTACAACGAAAATCACAATTATAAAACAAATTCCATCCACATATCTATACGGAGTCAATTTACTTTCTTTTACGAAGTAATAAGTAAGTATTGTAATCACGGAAAAAAAAATTCTCGAAATTTTAACGGAAATACACCTTTTGACCTTCCCTGAATCGAGTCTGACTATTTTTGGAATGACGTCTGTGTGTGTGTGTGTGTGTGGTTGTGTGCGCTCTACAGGCTACACTGTTGAAGATAAAATTATGAAACTTTAAACTTAAGATTTGTATATGCCTGGGGCGAAAACCTCCTATTTTTGAAAAGCATATTCAAACCGGAAGTGCATGTTTACTTAAGACTTTTTTTTGCAATTTCTGTAATATCTCTGAAACGGCTATACTTGCAGTAAAAATAGTTAGAATAACATTGAAAGATATTAGTATTCTGCACAACTTTTGTTTGAAACATTTCTTCAAAAAGTACCAGTTACAAGATCTTATCTTATTGATATTGCCATAGTTACGTAAGTATGGGAAATCATATATAATAAATCGCATCTACTATGCATGTCAATTGTTTTAAATATTCCAATATTTTGACATTTAACATTTATTGTCAGTGTCACAAATAAGTTTAGTGAAAAACCGTTACAAAGGTTAGTAAATAATTTAAAATATTATATATAAACATTTTCTCTGGTTTAAAGTTAATTTGAAAACTAAAAAATGCCCGGCCATAATAATTTTTAATAATATGTAATGAATAATGATATTTTCTTTATACTACTATAAAATCCAACATTTAAAATCTGAAATACATATGTTTTCTTTGGAAATCTGACAATAAACTAACTTTACACTTTTATTGGACAATGAATGAAAATATTTTCTTGAAATTTAAACTTTTTATATTTTAATTTATATACTATCAAATCTAAATATATACTGACTACGTAAAAGAAAGTTTAGGGCCAATACATGGCCGATGTTTTTTGAATTAAAATAGATATAAATCTAGTAGTCATATCTCCAAATTTGCAAGCGTAAAATTTAAACTATGAATTAATAAGTAAAAAACAGAGATAACCAGATTTATGTTAAATAAATTATTTCAATTATAAAATGGTGTGCATTGAATCTGAATATTTTGAAAATATTAATTAAAATCATTATATGGAAAATTACAGGAAGTCGTAAAGTTTGTCTTAATTTTTTTGAATCGCTTTATTATGCATAAGTTTTAAAATTATTTAAGTAATTAAATATATATATATATATATATATATATATATATATATATATATATATATATATATATATATATATATATATATAATACAATGAATATATTCACTATCACGGATTATATCTAGATTTTTTATATGTGCGATGAAAATTAAGACAATAAATTTACAAATCACATCAAGAGATCGTTAAACTTTGATTGCAAATCGATATTTTTCAATCAATCAATCTATATATATGTGATACACCATAAATGATTTGTTTATTTCTGGTACTAGACCAATTATTCTATATATAAATAATGATAGCAATCGATTGGATTTAAAGTAGTTTCGACGTATTCTACGTCCATTTAACACAAATGCCTCAAGCTAAAAAACGATAATGAAAAGTATGTTTATCGTTTATTTCCACCGAGAACTGTGTGTCTGATTGTGGTCTGTATTTTATATATTATTTAACATCTGATGGAAATATATTCGTGTTTTATTTTTATTCTGTTACTTTTAAAAGTATTAAGTTTATTTTCATTTAAATATCGTTTCTGAGAAAAATGCATGCAATGTGATTGATATGAAAACGCAACTTGCAAATGAAACAAAAAACTAATCGAAAGAGCCCAACAACAACAAAAAAAAATAAATAATAATAATAAAAATCGTGGACATAATTGGCGTAGTCACTCGCGACTCATGTTGCATTTACATATGTACATTAGCAACAGTGGACCAATAGAATATTGGTCATCGCCGTATACCGATTGAGACACCTGCATTTTCACGTGTCCAACTGTATTTGTAAAATAAAAATAAAAACTATGTTATGTTCAATCGGGGAGTGGCTTGGACGTTCTTACAATCATTGTCGTATCAACCAATCACGTTTGAAAGGTAATGCCAGGTTACGATGCATAATGTGCACGGTGTAACATTGTTCGTGCGCTCCTTGTTCGTTGCGTTATACCAGTGTTTAACTGTCTCACTTTTGCGCGTTATTATTCTCTCAAGATGGAAGTCGATTTATGATCGATATGTTTACCTGTGTGTGTGTGTGTGTGAGAGTGTCTTCGTGCGAACTCTTTGCATTTCAATAAGAAATGGACGAAGTTCAACAGAATCCAACGCGAAACTCGAGCAGCACACCTCGCGGCGCAAATGCAAACTAGTGTGAGTTGGTGTTACCCTATCTTTACGCATAACTATTTATTAACACGTTTTGTTGCACTGTACTATTTTTCACGCCTTGCGAATATCATTTTTGTTCCTTTTATTCGTTATACAGACATTATATTACTTATTGTTTTTACAAGTTAACCACCTCTTATGCATTTTGCTTTCGCTTACATTATTCACAATCATTTACTAACCCTTCCAACTTAAAAGAACCTATGACCTATCTTAATTTATACGAATTATTTATAACCATATTATCACCCATTTTTATATAAAAATTTAAAAATTCTATTAAATTAAAGATTATTTTTACAAATACACGGACCTAAGGTGTCTAATTGCAAATAATGTATCTTTACCATTGTTTTTACATTTTTAAAGTATTGTAATCATGGAAAAAAATTATCACGTCTTTTCAACGAAAATAAACTTTTTGACCTTCCCTGAATCGAGTCCAACTATTTTTGGAATGATGTCTTCAGTGTGTATGTGTGCTTGCGTACGTATATATATATATATATATATATATATATATATATATATATATATATATATATATATATGTGTGTGTGTGTGTGTGTGTGTGTGTGTGTGTGTATGTGGGTGTGTGTGTGTGTGTATGTGTGTGTGTGTGAGAGAGAGTGGTGGGGGGCAAGGGGGGGGAGGGGGAGCACTCTACTGCCAAAAATTGTTGAAGATTTAGAAGAATTATGAAACTTTAAACTTAAGTTTTGTATGTGGGTTGCAAGAAAAGCTCTTTTTTGAAAAGAATATTAAAACCGGAAGTGCACGTGCAGTAAAAATTCACAATTAAAATGAAAGATATTAATATTTCGCACAAGTTTTGTTTGAAATATTTCGTCAAAAAATAATCTATTTACAACAATATTCCTATAGAAATTTTAAAATTTCTTATTTAGGTAACTACTACGCATAAGAAAATCCAGTGCAAGACGCAGCAGATGTTTTTGCTTTAATAACTAAAAGCATATTTAATATTATTTAAGATCGTATATTTGTTACAATTTATTGAAGTAAACTCGCAAATTCGTTTCAAACCTGATGTATCTACATACATACATATATACAAACATAACTTAATGCCTATTCCCAATATATATATATATATATATATATATATATATATATATATATATATATATATATATATATATATATATATATATATGTATATATATATATATATATATATATATATATATATATATATATATACATATATATATATATATATATATATATATATATATATATATATATTATATATATATATATATATATATATATATATATATATATATATATATAATCTAAAGTTGACTAGTTATATGTAGGAATATATAGTATTTGGATGAAGAAAGTAAGGATGCGCCTACGGCTGATTAAGTTTATATGAGTATTGTTTCGTGAAAATGTTCTAGATGTCGATGGCAGAACGTTGATCTTCGATCATTGAGTAATGAACGGAGACCACACGCAGCCGGCACCGGCGCCTACACCGCATCGGTGTATACCTTAGCGTTAGCGAGCAAGTGAACCGTGTACGACAATACCCTTATTAGTCCGACTATTGTATGCACGTCAACACACATCATAACTTAACCGACCCCTGGCTGATTAATATACAAAGTATTACGGAATTGTCTATTTATTATCATACTCTGTTGCCGATACCTTCACCAATGCGAAATTTATTATCTTTCGCGAAGTTTCTTGTGATTTTGCTAATAAATTATTTATCATACTAGTATACTTTACTTTGGCATGCTAGATATATAAATTATTGATATTTTTCTATTTCTAACTAGGAAGCAGTTAGATTCTTTTATATTCCGATCATTCATACTAATAAATCATCTATTACCAAAACTCTTCATCAATATAAAAAATAAATGGTTTAAAATTCATATAAAAACAAAAATATGTGTTATTTATATGGTAATCAACAAACAGTTTGATTATTCAATTTTTGTATGGAAATTTAAAAATTGTTTCAGAAGTGTTTGAATTTGTTCCAGTGTTTAAACAATAAGTGAAATTAATTAAATAAACGCTTAGCATAAAATGTAATCACTGCTCAGTTTCATGAACAACGATTTAATAAACTGTTATGATAAACATTTTATAAAATCTGTGCACGCACTCGAAAATTTTATATTTAAAATCGCTGTCCAAAAAATAAGCAGTAATCAATTTAAACACTTTGAACGGTTAACTTCATGCGATTTGATAAACGTTTTGATTAATTTCATCCATAACTTACAATTGTAAGCGGGTACATTAATTATTTCACCCGAAAATTTTAAATATGAATAAGAAACTAAAATTGTTGATTAATTTAAACTGATAATATTCTGGGTATATCGAAATAATTTATTTCTTTTTCTATATACATAATAGAATTTGGTAAAGTTGATGGATAAGTGTTGGCTGTAATCTGACGAAAATCAGAGTAATTTTTTTGTGCAATACTTTGAGAAAAACTGTTTGAAAATTAATAACAAAACACATCGGAACCGATAACTTACAACAGGCAACAATGGTGCCGCACGGGTATAGGTAACACAACGTCGTCGTGTTGTATATAATAGATGGTTAAGACGGTGGCCTCCTGCAGGGGCAGTGCCCCAGGGGGCCCGGCACGCGATCCGAACCGTGGGGCGAAGCTCCCTTCGCTAGAGGTATAACCCATCCTAGGCCATTACCGATGCCGCTTTTCGTTCTCTCCATTACCACAAGCACAACTAATTATAACACTCATTACGAAACTTTATTAATCAATGTTCAATGCGTTTCTCTTCTTCTTCTACGCTATTACATACGTCCCAACCAACCAATCGCCAACTATTGCCTCTCTCTTTCTCTCACACACACAATCGATGCTTCTATTGTCTATTTGGACACATTTCTCTCAGAAAAAGATCATCTATTATAAGATTTCGATGTGTTCTTCTCACGGTTCATATTGACATACGTATTTTAGTCAGTAACCTCTAGGAGGCCATTGTTGACATGGCAAATAACAGTTACGATCATTATTTATCATAGCTCTCGGTCAGCATGGCATTATTTAAATTTATTAATTAGTGTGTGCGTTAAAAATAATTTTCAATGTAACCAGTATTTTTTATTTTTTTTTTCGAACTCCAATGATTTCGTTAGGAACATATCTCACGTTTTGAAAACCTTACAATATCAAAGCATCGCCAATGCAATGTGGAATTTAGCAAAAAGGTTAAAATCTTTACAAAATATAAGTTAGTAGTGTTTAAAATGTTTCCTACGTGTCTGCCGCGGTAATAGTTCGTGCAGCATCTATAATCAGATGGAGAACATTGGAAATGCAGACGTTCAAACAACTTTTGTTTCTTTTATCTTTGAAAAACAAAAGAAAGAAAAAAGCGAACGTGCTATACCGGGACAGACACGTCTTTTCTCTTGTTCTTCTTTCTATGTGAACGTTATGATCACGGAGTAGCTCGGGGCGGCCATCCGTCGAAGGCCATCACCACACAGACAGACAGACAGACCAAAAGACCCGGTGATCGACTGTAATTTCACATGAATATTAAATGAGAATCAGACATAAATGCTGATTTCTATCAAATTCACGCGAAATTAACTTTAGAGTTGTTTTTATTTATTTATTTTTTACTGTGCAGCGTTTTGATGCAAGATGTTAATCTTGCCGTTGTTTTGTTACAGTGATGATGCAGAAAAGGCTGCGCAAAGAACGGAGGGCCAGACGGCGGCTGCAGGAACAATTAGAGATGGAAATGAAACGAAGAGTGCAGCTTGAAGAAGCTTTGAAAGCTACTGGAGCTTCAGTAGAAGCATTACGCATCTTAAATGGTAAGTACCTACTACATTTTTAACAGTTATTAAAATCCAAATGGCAAAAATGATAATTGAAGATAAATTGGTATATAAATTATTTTACAATAGTGCAATATTTTTTCTGTTTATGAATCTTTTGAAATGTCAACTAAATAATCAAAATGAAATTGAATTTGTGACAACCGCTGTGTTAGATTTGAATCTGTCAAATTCAAACCGTGATAATTATAAGAAGGGCGAGCGCGTATTAACGAGCAAACCGTTCTGAAAATGGTAATAGTCGCGATTCGCGAAAACGGAACTGGCATAAGAACATTCCGCATATCTTAATCGGAAGGGCATGGTGCCGTGCGTTTGACGGTTTGACGTGGTCGGGTGTTTCGGATAGCTGCGGCAGGAGGGCAGCATGAGCATCGATACAGTTTGGGCATTTGAAGCAAGCATCGGCGAGGAATAACAAGCAAGACGAAGAACATTTCACAGAGAGGAGGGTGTGAATTAATGAAGTCTGTTTTCGACGTCTCTGGCCCAGTCATTTCTGTACTTGTTGCCGTCAATCAGACATCGCGTATTACTCGCAGCATTCACCGCGGGGCGTTCCAACAAACTTCGGATTGAACCCGAAAATTGCCAAGATATTGCCCCAGCTTGTTCTCTCATTAAGTTTTGTTAGATTTAGATGTTCTATACATAACGTCTTACATACATACATACATATATAGGTGGTTGATCATTTTCTTGTGGCCTCACTATAGCTTACATAAACTTTCCAGAATATAACCAATCAAAATATCTTACATCACGAAAACTATTACTTATCGACAAATATTTTAAAATGTATTCAGTTTCCTTAATTAGATACGAATTTTAATACAAAACAAACTCTCTTGCTATACATAACAAAATAGTTATAATCTCAAATATCAATTTTCTTATTGTTTTTGTTGTAGAAACGAATAGTCAAGAACAACATCGCCCGTCCGGTCAAAGCACAGGAGGGTCTAGTAGCAGTTCAGTGGCGCCCGTGCCGAGAGAGCAACCAGGTTCTCTCGAACAACGATCCGATACTCCACCATACCCCAGCCAGGTACCAAGAGAACCGCAGCCACCGCCACAAGACACGAAACCGTGGAACTATTCCGGGTTGGACCTTATGAGCAGCGGTGCTGCATTCTGGCAGAACTACTCTGGTAAGTATTTCTACCCAAACACTTGATATAACCTAAGCGAAGCTGAGTGACGTCATATACACAAGTCAAATATTTAATTCTAAACTGGAGTTTTCTCTATTATATCAAACTGGATGAGCATGTGATAATAAACGATATTTCATCACACAGCTATTAGAAACGAATAAATATTTGGTAATAAATGTAATAATTGTTTGTGATTGTTAAACTACGGATGTTAATAGTTTTGTAGTTACCTATATGACATGTAGATATTATTAATTCGAAATAAATTGTATTAGATGTAAATATATAATGATAATTTGAGTTAATTGTTTAAATCATATTTGAAGTACGAATGCGCTATTTACGATAATCGTTTGAGAATTTCCATTTCATTTTTCGTCTTTTCACTGCGCTGTGGCAGCGGCTAAAAAGCAATTTGTTTTCGGAAATGAATCGTTGCAAATCCGTACACACGTCTGCAGATTTTTTAATTTTCCAGAACATGCGCCAAACACTCAGTAATTTTTTTAATCGGATTTCAAAGGTCTGGAGAAACTAGCCTAACCCATACTCCATAGGGCACACACACACACACACACTGTTAGAAGGGTAGAAATATATCCCAGGTCCCCCATAGGGGTTTGAATAAACAATGCTTAAAAATAAAAAAACATACAATTTTTTTCTTTTTCATGCATCAGAAGAATTACTTTCGCATGCCACTAATATTTAATTTAAACTTTATAAATAATATTATATAATCCACGAAATTATATATTATTTGGATGACGAAATTCATTGTTTTAAAGGGTATATTATTTTTGATAGTTAGATATAAAATAGGTCAACGTCTGATGAATATTAATACTGAGTCCGAGCCTGTAGATAAAGATGGCGACTCCACCAAGTAACAAGAGAAACCAACAGCACAAGATTCCGCGTCATAAACATAATATGCAAACACAGAGGCAAACTCAAGGGAAATTATATACCTACAGCTCGGTTCTCCGTCTGGAGACTGTTCTTACATGTATGTGTGTGTGTGTATTGTTCACAAGTCATCGTTCTCGGCCTTATCTACCCATATACATAAGGGCGGTTATCCCCAACCACGTATATACGTACATACATACGTATATATCCAAACACATCTTTTACACATGCATGAGATTCAAAACCAGTTTACTAGGAACTGATACGCTGTTGTTAAATTGATACTGAAATTAATTTCTCAAAGATTGGAGTTCAGAACGGGCGTTGAGGGACGTGTATGCACCGTTAGTGTAAGGAGGAGGAAATATTTGCGGACATTCTAGAGTTTATACTTATTTCCTAGTTGCAGAAAGGTTCGTCATGTGTTGACAAAGCGTCAGTCCATCAAAGATAACATTCGCATACATGTTTGATTCTTCACAGACTGTTACACAGTTAGAGAATATGTTAGTGCTTTACGAGTCATTTTATAAGTGAATAAATCCAATGTACAACAATAGGTTTGTCATATTGAAAAACATCAAAACAGTGTGAGGCTTCTTTTGAACGGTCTGAAAACATTTATAAATCAAACACCCGTAGAAACCATCATCATCATTATTATTGTTATCATTTATCTGTCTGCGGCGACGGTTTGCCCCGTGGTGCGACTGACAATGGTGCCTCTTTCTCGGGGAGTGCACATCTCTTGCGCACACTCGGGCCCGGTAGCTGGATTCCTCCCATTGTGCGTGGAATTGAATGACTATTGTTGTTAGATTTGTTCAGGTAGCCACTGCTCTCTGCCAACGCAAAGCACCGAAAATGAACTTGTACATTTCGAATTGCTGCGTATCAATTTCCTTTTGTTCGGTTTTGTTTCCCTGTCTAACTGGCGCCACAAAATAAATTGAAAATGAGAAAAAAATTATTACGCTCCATTATTTAGTTTGCGGCTTTAACTTTATAATTTAAATTAGAAATTACTCAAAAATTTATTAGTTAATTAAATATTGAAGGAAAGAATTGAACATGAAAATTATTTGGTTATTAAAAAAATTATTTCTCTAGTAGAATAAACGAAATGTGATTGAAAATATCAATAGATAAATATTCTTTAGTACGATAGTTTTGGAAGCACTGGGCTGTTGAAACATAATTATTTTTTCGGGTCCATCAATGATTAGTGATTTTCAATAAGAAATATTTTGTGTATGGTATCCCAACAATGAACCGTGGTAAATGTGAGAAATGATTCTTCGAAGCGTATTTCGTTTTATAATTGCGTCCGTAGTGATTATACAGCGTAACGTAATGTAAGATGTAATTCACACCAGCATAAACGCACCAGCACGCTACGATACGATATAATGTCATCTATTCGTGTTTAATGTATCTGAGTACATTTTTTCGTCGCAGATTTTATTATTATTATTTATTAAGTTATCTTGGAATAAATTTGCATAGCACGAGTAAATTATAACAGTTTTTGTGTGCAAAAATAAAAGACATTTTTAATGATCTATAGACGGAGAAGGTGCACATAATGAATGTTTTATTATATATTGAGACGTTTAAATAAGCTCTAGATATGTTAATGATAAAATATGTATCATTATTATTCTACTCAAAAAACCATTAAGGCCTATTAACATTTTTAGTAATTATAAAACTAGAAAAAGTAGAAAACTAGTTAAGTTTTTTTTTCATTTAGATTTTTTGTTCTTGTTGTAGGTATTTTTAATTTTTATTTAAATTTCTTTATAAATATGTTGCTCAATGCGTTTAAAAAATAATAAATACGGTTTTGAAAGTAATGATGCTCGTGACAATAACCAATAGGTATGGGTTACGTGGTTCTAGTGCCCATCTGTGTGCGCATAAGTTTCATTACGGTTGTTGGATAAAGTTGGATGTGATGTGGTCCCAGTGTGCGTGAAACTTGTTTGATTGATCACCCGTTGAAGAAAGTCGTAAGGTGGCCGTGGCGTCTTCTAACAACGCACAAATTAGTTGGCAATGTCCGTGTCTGTATATATATATATATATAGAGCTCTTCCTCCTTGCTCAGCAAAGACGTTAGAATAGATTAGGGTTATGCTAATTCAATTTATCTCGCATGATCTGTCTTAACCGTGGGCCCATTCAATCCTTCAGCATCTTCTTGAAATGTTTGCGCGGCTTCTGTGTAGGTATTGTACGATGTAAGTTCCGTTCGTTCGTCGCTAGATGTAGTTTGATGTAAATGGGTCCCCTGAGATGATTGCGAACACAGAGTCTTTGGTCTAATCGCTCGACCGTCAGACCTCCCGGGAATCGAACCCGTGGCTGGGGCTTCCTGTTGTCTTGTTGTCCGGTTACACAATATCAACTAATTACCTATTCATTATGGCTTAAAGTGGTAAGTTCGCCCGCTTGAATTATTCGAACCATGGAACGAACGTATATATACGTACATATACCGACAACTCTATGCACAGACATCTTTACACTATACACCTTCGTCTATGCCTGAGGAAGAGTTCCTATGGGAGGAACAGGACATTAAGGAGGAAAGGATGCTCTACATCCTAAGACAGAATGAAATCTTAATGACGTGTACGTGTGATGCGTGCATTTTAGTTTATAGCCAAACCCGGATTATTTTAGTAGTTTCACATTTAGAAACTTCTTTGAATTAGAAGGATTATACCAACACATGTTTTCGACAAGATATTTTCTTGATTAATTTACAAGACATTTAAATTACACCAATCAATGTATATACCTATTACGACTTTATTCCTATCACACTATTTTCGGCATGTTTACAAATGTGTCTTAAAACGTAGTAGAAAATCTAAATCAATTCAAGAACAAGTTTGAAGATGTTAGAGTAGAAGCGATCTTTTGTTTGTTTTCCTGTGTATCTATAGATTAAAAAAAAAACCATCCCATTTCTCGATTTCTGAGTACGGTGACGCGTGTCCAATTACCCAATATACAAACCACAGCATCATACGTCCTTCTATTTAAAAGAGAGCTTAGCTAATAATAAGATTCGAAGTGACTTCTCGTCTCTACCTGGAACCGAATTCATTATGCTTGTTGTATGATTGCGCTCAGTCATACTGCTGCTATTAAAAAACCAGAGAAAAGAAACACCGAAACTATACCATACCATGACTACTATATATATATATATATATATATATATATATAGAAGTATACACATATATTGCTAGGCGTTTCGTATTCATAGTTCAAATCTAATCGTCTCAATAAACCATCCATTGTTATCGATAAATGTTGTATTCGAAACCAACTACTGGGATTACACCTATCTATCAACCACAACTATTTCAATTTAAATCAACCAGACAGACAGTTTAAATAACGTTTTTATTTTTTCGTTTCATTATTTACCTACTTATATACTTTGTAAGGAAAAACTTTATAACAGTTAAATGAAATTTAAATCTAGAATTTAAATTATATTTCAATACCATTTCATTTATATATATATATATATATATATATATATATATATATATATATATATATATATATATATATATATATAACTACGTCGGTAGTTGCAGTTTTTGGACGTCCCAAACGTTCATCGTCTCCCAAGCTCTTACGGCCATGTTTAAATTCAGCTGCCCAAAATTTCACTGTGGTAAATGATGGTACAGAGTCCCCATACACAGAATCCAACTCATCTTTGATTTGCGTAGGCGTATTGCCTTTCAAAAACAAATATTTGATGACAGCTCGATACTCGATTTTGTCCATTTTCATAAAAACACTCACATCAACTCACTCAAACGACTGTTACATAACAACTGCGTGTCCAAAATGGCTGAAACTTTGGTGAGTAACTGTCAACAGATGAACAACGAAATTCCCTAGCTTTTATTTACGAGTGCTGCTATCTTCATGTTGAGGTCGGAAACTTTTCAGCCACCCTCGTATATATAAATGAAATGGTATATATATATATATATATATATATATATATTTATATATATATATATATATATATATATATATATATATGACTATAATTTTTACCGAAAACTGTATGTAGGTAATTGTAGTTATTTTAAAATGTATTCCCATGTAATCTTTATAGGTACAATCTTATACGTAATTTATTTATGAATTACTTATCATGCTTATACTTCGTATAAGAAAGTAAAAACAAGCTCATTGTTAAAATTGACTCTATAGTAAAAACATTTTCTTTTTATACTCCGAAAAAGACAAGTATAGTATTGTTATAATACAACAACAACAACAAAAAAAAAACATTAATGCGAAACATTTTAACTGAATTGCGCCAGGTACAACGAATCGACTAATATCAATTCAATTGTTACAATAAAGACACATGTAGATACAAAATGAAGTGATGTATATCGAATTAAATGATCTGTCTCTCTCGCTGAACCGGATATCGTGTTTCCGGCGTCTTTAACGGGTGCAAAAGGTGTGCACTGAAAGGATTCTTAGTAAATGTGACCCTATCCGCTGGTCACGTGACATATTGGAAGCGATTGACGTGACGAAATGAACCGCAACAGATGACTTGTCTAGCATTTTTTTTTATTTCGTTTTTTTACTTTTTTTATTCGTCTTTAAACTGTTTGATACATTCCATTGTCAATTTTGATTTCGTTCTCTAATAGGTTTCTAGCATGTAATCGATATGTTTTCTTTTTTTGTGTTGTCTGGTTTAGGTGAGTTTTTTTTATTTTCTGTTTCTTGTAAATTTGAATTAAATTGAACACGGTTTTAGGAGGGATTAGTTTTGTTGTATAGGTCGAAAATGTCAGTTCATTTTAGTGACACAAACGTGTATGAAATATGTGATTTTGAGAATCTTTTCTTATACTATATATGTATGATGCGTAAGAGTGTAACCAGGAGGAACGTTACAAAGCAAAAATTATATTTTCTTTCAAAGACAAAATACTAAAATGTCTATACGCAAGCGAAACAAAATACCAGCATAAACATTATGAAATCTTGTCAACTTGGATGTGAAACGAACAGAGATGTAACATCAGCGCGACTTGGTGAGTGAGGAAGACGATCGTTGTTTGACTGTTTTTAAATATAAAACAGTAATACGTGGCAAGCGAACCATGAAATTGAATAAACTCAACAGCCAAAGACACGTGTAGGTATATGTATATGGAGATACCGGCGGAGAACGGAATGAGATTAAATATAACGAAATGTTCTCGCGCGTCGTTGTTAGGGCGAATGAAACAATATCGCACCCCTAACTTCTTCGGCCAGGACCGAGCCAGGAGGAAACACATTTATACCAGCACATAAGATTCAAAATGTTTTATATTACTATAAACCAGAGATCGTATTCCTTAAGGAAAGAAGACTACGAGCCTAATTATTCCTGCAATAAGAACTCATCCTAACAAAAAAAGGAAACACATTTTGACCAGCACATAAGATTCAAAATGTTTTATGTAACTATAAACCAAATAAGGTATTCTCTAAGGACAAAACTGCGCACCTAATTAATCCTGAAACGAGATCCTTCCTAACAAAATACCCATCTAATGTTGAAGATGATTCCTCATCTTTGTTCTAAGGGAACAACTCTTGCCCAAATTTCTCACCTATTACTAATATAGAGTTCTGTGACCAACCATAACTTTTAACCCTAACTTAAAACCGTAAATGCCCGCACAAGCATATAAGATGCGCTTTCTTGAAGACGTGTTTTAATTCTCTTTCCAAAGCGATTTAATCCAAACCTTATTTGACATTCTCAAAACCCCTATACGATATTACAGCACCCAGGATCGTGGTTTTAATGAATCTTTATCCTTCCTCCTGAGTTATAGTGTCTTGAAGTTCTTGTAGATGAAGTTCAACTCCAATAGTGAAACTGGAACACGTTGAGGTGTCTATGCTTGTGTAACTATCAATGTAGTTCTTACATCCAAACACCATTACAAGTTACATAAGCATATAGTTCGGGTATCCATTGATGGTACACCTAATGGTTTTCTCAATGCCAAACTATGATGCGCGATTTTTCTTGTAGACGAAATTTGTTACAAAAGGAGCTTGTTCAAAATATTATCACTGGTATTTGGAACGTTAAATGCAAGTTCCAAACATATACGTATATAGGTGACTGAATCTCCAGAAGTTCAAATAAATAAAATCGAAACCATTATGTACAAGTTGTAAATATTTCGTGATAATTAATTATTTCAGAGCAAGTTAGCATTTTGTGGTAATTTTTTTTATACATAAGGTGGATAAGAGAACTATATAGTCATTTTATCAGCGAACATGTAAATATGGTACATACGACTAATTAAAAAAAAAAAACATAACTCACCGTGTGTTACAAAAGCTTTGGCATTAGAAACTTAAAAACATTGACTGGAATAGAGGAACTTCTCTTCACTGTTCCATAGATTGACTGAAAATGAAATAATCAATTTATTAGCCAATTATATAATTTAAAACAATACTTATGCTAATAAGCTCAAATGAACGTAAATATAATTATCAATTTAATAAAGCTGGTTAATAATTAAATTTAAATAACTAAACCGTTAAAATAGTAATAACATTCTAATAAAATATATCCAGGTTACATAAATCAATTTACAGTTTATAATAATACGTTACCCCTTTCGTATCAAATACTGCACGTTACTGGCTTTAGTTCATATCGAATCGACTCGAGCCAAAACGTGCCAATACGATGGTACAACAAAGAAACTAATTTACGAAATCAATTATATTGAATTTCCTTGTTAAACTCGCGTTATTTGCCAAAAAAAATTACGTAAACACTCTTTTTAAATTAATATATGTAGGTGTACATCAATTTTCCCGTCAATTAAATATATTTTTATGCGAAAATATAAAGAAATAAATCACACACTCTACTAAGATCATCAAATAACTTAATATAACACTTAAATATAATTTATCGATTGTATACAAAACTATAATAATAAATAAGTGGATTAATTTAACGTATAAGTACTTATTAATTAATAAAACTGATTTAATAATATAATTTATTGTTTATAAATCTATAATAAAATAAACTTGTATTTCAGTTGCAATTGAGTACGGCTCTGAATTTTCAACCCTCAAATCACGAAAGTCCTAAGGCGCTATTATATTTAAATTTAAATATGATTGTCTTTGTATATGTGTGAGTTGAATCGTATAAAGTGTGTGCGACAAAGATACACTTAATACAAAAGCGGGAGAATTTCATGAATTGGATTATCTAAAAAAGATACTTTCAAATATTTTAAATCAATGATTTTACATACAAATTAAAATCCATTAATAACTTTTATATTGAATAATATACATAACTATAAATAATTATATTTTCAACGTTGATTTGTTAAAATTAGTAATATATCAAAAACAAAATGGCATATAACTTTTAAAAAGATATTATTTTGCTTTATAAGAATATTTTATTATGTAAATCAGTTTCAATCATTCAAATCTATTTATTCCTGGAACGAGTTTGTGTTCTAAGTCCATGAACCATAAAACGTTATACATAAATCTCAATAAGAATCATAAGAAAGGTCCGGAAAGATATATTCCCCTAAAAATGGTTAAAAGCCATTTCCCAAGATTGTTTCATCTTTGCTTAGTCGTAGTGGTGTGCGGAGACTGCACTAAAACGTCGGTGCTAAATGTGACAACAGAATTACGAGGCGAGAAATTGCAGAGAGTGAGCAATGATAACATCTCCGTTAAATGGCCGACGGGCAAAATCCGTGTTTGGGATAATGGCATTTCAGTCAACACCAAATTAACTTGTCTCTGTCTATCTCTCATACAATCCAAACGTACTCTATGTGACACACCAAGTCAAAATAGCGTCGAGTCTGTTTGTATGTATATATGTATGTATGTGCATACGTTTGACTTCGCTAAAAGGCTTGTAAAGGAGGGAGAGGATATGAAACAAAGGGTGATGACAACATTTACACCGCCCCTGCTCGTGATACCGCGGCCCGCGGTGTTTGCAGCAATTTACACGACTGTTGATTGTGTTTCGGATGTTGCCATTTGAATATTTGGTTAAGACCATTTCAATTTGCATAGTGATGTGGATCAAACGAACCAACAACTAGGGAATCATTGCTGATAGCGATTTGAAAACAATTGCGCTCAAATCATATCTGCATCTTATCAAAAAGTTAAACGATTTTTTTTTTTGGGACTTGCTTGATTTGTATTTAGTCTATATTGACATTTTGATTGATGAAAATTGGAAAATGGTGACAAACGGTCGTCATGGTTAAAGAAATAAAAATTGTTTATTTTTATTCGAAATATCATAGTTATTAGAGTAATGTTTATTTGTTTACAGAAACTCTGGCCCAAGAACTAGAGATGGAACGAAAATCACGACAGCAACAAGCTGAAAAAGACGTCAAATCACCTTTACAAGATCGTTCCAGTTACTACAAAAATTCAGTGCTGTTCACAAGTGCAACGTAAACGCAAGACTTAACGTAGTGAAAACTATAGACGTTCTACGGAACGACGCCATAGAAAAATGAAAAGTGTTCGTAATACTATGAAAACAAGTGTGTTTTTTTTTTAGCTTAGTGGACAAACTTGTGTGTGATTATTTAGGTAGCGAAATGTTGAGGATGATGCTTAAGAAATCATTTACACTATTTGATAATATGTTAGTAAAATTAACAACTTGTAAATATCATAATCGTAATGTAATCAAAATGTAAAATAACAAAATCGATTAAGTACATATCGATGTTACAATTATTATTATTTCACACAAATATTTTCGAACTGACATATCTTGAATGGATAAATAGTTTTAATTTTTAGGTTTACGTTGAAAAGACTGTCAACATATTATGTTAATCGCTCGATACGAAATAAGTTTTATATTTATTTACTATATAAGTTTATTTTTTAGAATTTCATTTTTAATTTGTACATATATGATGTATAACATCACAATGCGTTTTATTCATATTTTGACAAAATCAAACTAGATTAAAATATTGTATAATTGCCTACTTTCTATTTTCTATATAAAAAAAAATACGAATATAGGTATAGAACAAGTCTTATTTTGCATGTAGTATTATTTTTTAGTTTTTCATTGTATAAAATAGAAAATAAAATAGACACTCATATAAAATAGGTTTCCAACAATCGTTTTCGATGCATTTGTAGCATTTTATTGACGTGAAAGTGGCACTGTATACTATATTTTAATTAATAACAAAATAGTAGTCATTTGTAGGCGTGTGCAAAATTGTAGATAGCAATTTTTAGTTACTGAAAGATAATATTGACTGTCTAGAACTATTGTATGTGGAAGAAGAGTTTTGTATAATTTATAAATGTCAAAACTTACTTCCACTATTTTATAATAAGGGATAAAAGAAACCACAAGTTAAATAATGTAAGGCACTTCGAAAACTATTATGTACAAAATCATTTTGTCATTTCATTTTCGTAGCAACAATTAGTATTGGGTACTCTCGCCTGCCATATGTAACGCTATACATATACATATATTTAATATAGAAAACTTTGTCGCATAATATCAAAACTAATTTCACTATACGGTATGTACGATGTATGTTACTTTTGAATCAGTAATAAATACTGTTTTAGGATATCAAGAAATTTAGTTGTTATTATAAGTGTTTAGAGGTAAAAAGAAAAAAGGATAAAAACCATAATGTGTGAGAAATGCAATTTTTTATAACAAAACACGAATATATAGCGATTCATTATTTCCAGTGTGTTGACATTAATAAAATAACAAAACAGTATACGCCTTTCGACAATCAATACAACAGTTGTTTTCCCCCTCAGATATTGTGAATGTGTACGAAAACATTATTCCAATAATGTTATTTATGTAGTATGTAAAAAGCAACTTTATAAAATTATGTTTTACTTTCTGATGACAAAGGCGACATTCACAATGTTTTTCTTCTATACTATATACTTACCTACCATGTTTTCAGTCTAATACCTAGATAAATTATTTCCCATATTTTCGCGACACTTTTCCAATGATGTTACGTACGAGGCTCCATGTAATTTATTGTAAATATATGTGTGAGTGTGCCTTGTAGCAATGATTCAAATATAATACTTGAAATCAATCAAATTTCTTTCATTTCATTATGCATTCCACACGACACTCACCGAACATATCCGAACCAATATCTTTCTATCACGCTCCTTCAAATCAACGTGGAATTTCTATTCGATTCCTAAATTCTCTTTCAACTAGAAAATATCGAGTGGTCATCGCTTATCGAATATTCATACGATTCGTTTATTTCCAATCATACATTTTTTGACATTTCACTCTATAACGAAGGGTCACTACACTGTTAAAAAATATATAAATTTGCTGCGCATATATACCCTTTCTCAAATCCTATAACTCAGATATAATTTAAATAACTTTGATTTGATTTAAGATAAGCGAGTTGATGTCAGTGAATATATTTTAATATTTGGTTATAACGCGTGAAAGAGCAACATTCAATTTTAACAGTGTAGTGAGGGAAGAAATGTATAGAGGCGGGAAGAAATATTTTATAAATTCCTGAATTCGAGGGTTGGTTGCTTTAACCCTGGATGACAGAAACGATTAAAATAATATTAAATTTTTCAAATCAAATCACGATTTTGCTTCAATTTCTTTGAGTTACGATTCATCTTGTATACCAAAATTTAACAGGGGTGCTAAGCATACAGATTTTTTAAAAATTATTTATGATGTACGCAAAATAATATATTTAAATACAAAATGTATCGTAAATTGTTTCGTTTTCAGTATCGCGTATTACATAAATATATGAAGCTACTTTTCGTTATATAATTTAGTTGGATTATCGATTGGAACGAATCATATTTCCATATCAGATTAATGACATAAACAATCATTAGTTAAGTGATGTAAGTTTTGGTAGCACATCACATCGGCCCCAATATTACACATATTGATTTTCGTTTATGTCTAAAGACATGAAACACTGATGTGATGAACCATGAGGCAATTGTGCGGGAGGAGGAGGATGAGGATGAGGACGAAGAGGAGCAGGAGGCGAATGACGAACAGTTAAGTCTTACTACTCACCCTCTCTCAAACGATGACAGACAGCCTCTTGCTGTTGTTGTTTCTGTTTGTCTATCAAGCAGGGCCTATACACACTCTGAAACGACTTTCTTCAAAATGTACCGTTTAAAATTTTGTATATTTTATATAGCAAACGCTAATGACAATATAATGGCATTTGGGTTTGAATACTGTTATTTCATTTTGTCACAATAGGGTGCATGTCATTTTTTTAAAGGAAACTAAATTGAAAGAATTAAAAAAATAAGTTATGTATCCTACTAAATTGATCCAGCATATAAACTGCATCAAAACAGCTTACAGGTATGTTCCTTTATTCTTACTTATTTACTGATTAATTGTAAGAAGAGAGCAACAAAATTAAAAGAACGGATAAATCATTGTATTTGGTTTTCAAAAATTCATTTTTAATATGGGGCTTGTGTATAATCTGTATGGATATTTTAATATTTTGGTATAATTTTCGAAAGTCAAATTGAAATCGTAAATAGATTTTGAATAAAAAATGAGAATATTTGAGGGGTGAAGATAATTACGAATAACATTAAATTTAGTATATTTTGCTTTTATCTGAGAAAAACAGATGAGCAGAGAAAACGCCACTGCATACAAATTAGCAAGTGGCATTTTTGATATTCGATCAGATTGGTTTTTATTATGAACGCCAAAAGAAAATGAAAAGACAAAAAGACGGTGAACGAACGAAGGTTATAAATTATATTCCAGAAATAAAAGTTAACTTCGTTTAAAGGTTAATTTCCATTTTTCAATTTAGGGGAGACCGGTTTTCGTCTTCCCTCAAATTAAATTCATTATTCTCTTCTTCGAACAACGACAGAAAATATAAACAAAATTACCTAGCAACATTTTTCGTTGGACATTGACATAACTATTTTGACAATTTAAAATTTGATTTAAGAGTTTTTATTTACAAAATGCTACCAGTGCAGTTATTGAAAAATTGTTTATTTCGACCTAGTTTTGGAGTGAAATTCAAATGTTTTTTTACTAATTGTAAAAATAATCAATCATCTGCTTGTGTTCCAAAGCCTGAGCCACCGAATTCGGACCAAAAAGACGCAGAAGCACGAGGTATTGAAACTTGTGGGAAAACACACGAGTTTCAAATACAACACAATGTTTATTATATGTAGGATGTCGATTGCAACCAACTGATATGTTGTTCGAAGATAATCCGCATTGGATACAGAAACGTGACGACTGCGAAGATCCAACAAATGGTGGATGTTATTATCATCATAAAATGTATCATAAATATACGTGGTTTGATGTTGTATACTTTCTAAGATCTGTACGTCAGAAACAACCAAGTAATAAGACGCCGATGTTTAAACCTAAACCACCTCCGCCACGTCCACCTCCGCCAGCAGCACCAGCAAAGAAATAAAATATAAAATTGTTTGAAAAATATAAAATAGTGGAGTTATTTGAGATATTTATTAATGAAATTTAATAAAACAATTACTAATGATTACAAATAAAATTTGTTTCTTGTTGTTCTTTAAAATAATTCAAATTCAAACTTGGAATAAATGTTATATTTTGGTTTGTTAATGAAATCTGATATAACCAAAATATGTTTGTTTTTTTCTGTGTAAACATGCGTCATGTATATTTTTGCCAGTGATAGCGGAGGACAAACATCGATATGCAGACATTAGAATGCCTGACATTTTATTGGAAAATAACTCGGTCCCGTTGGAGGGGCATACAGTCAAGGGTGAGGAACGTGGGTGAGCTGACTTCACAGCAGACGCAAAACGGGCCTGAACTATACTAGTATCTGTACATCTCTGTCGCACTAGTGAAAAGTAGCGTGAAACCACGCGATCGTCTTTCCTCTTCGCTATTATGAATACAAATAACATTTTCTTCAAAGTGAACGAAGCTACCGAAGCGAACAATGCGAATATACCAACCGATGTTATATGAAAAAGCAATATATTTCTATATTATAGTGATGAAATACTATTGAATTTTCGTATTCACCACCAGCCATTTCGCTTCTGTTTTCCGATTTTCTCCAAACAGAAGAAAATTCAAATCAGGTTTTTTCCACTAATGGAAACCATCAAGTTCATTGTTCCGAATTATCTTTAAAATAATCACTAAATCATGTTGACCGAGACTCTATAAGTTTTGTAATACGATTGTGTTATAATCTTTAGTGGAAACAAAGAAAACTGTGCCGGAATAATAATTAGAGGGGTCATTATCAAAAGATTTACAATTACATCTGGGATGTTTAGATTTCGGAGGCTGGTTGTGTACTTAGGAATTAATAAAGTAAGCAGTAAGTATACGCAAACGAACGCCACGCCATCTCAGCATCACAGACTGCAAGTGTTAAGCTTTCCATTTGCGTTAAATCGCGTCCTGATTCCATTATCTTCCTTCGCTTCCATCTGCCCACAACCCTTCGACTTATTCTTAACCCTTTTCCAGATGCTTGGGTTTTGTTGTGTTTTCGCATCACTGGAATGTTGTTCGTCATCAGTGATTTGGAATTATTGTCTCTCTACTTGTAGAGGGTTATGCACTTACCATTTAGATCTTTGTAAACTTTTAATGTATTTTAATTGATTTATATCACACACACACACACACACACAACGCATAGAAAATTGTCAAAGACTATTTTAAGTGGTTTACATTATTTGGGAATTGAAATAATTTCGTTTTACGTTTATAGTTAATTATTTAGACAACTTTTGTGTCAGATAAAATTGCACCATTAAAAAAGTAATATATGAGCTTTTTTTAATAATTATTTTAAAAACTTTGGTACTATCTCTCAGGTTGGTATACATGTTTCTTTCCCCCTAAATTTCGCACAACGTTATAATGACATCACGCGGCTTCTAAACACAGTAATAAAACGATTTCGTTCCACACCTAAATCATTCGTGTTGCTGTTAATTGCTACCACCTATAGTCAAGTGTGTTTATGCCCCAGGAGTGCCAACATTCTTATTAAACGCGTATAAATATCCTGCGACTTGGTGACATCACCTCATACTTCCAACCCCTTTTACATCTCGACTTGTACGAACATCCCTTAAAACATACTTAAAATGTCACTGTGGCGATATATTACTGTGTTTGTTTAAGGGATGCGAAAATCTCAAGTTGACAAACCAATAAGATTCATTTCATCTAATGAACCGCATGTTTGATAGTGTTCCTTGGCGAAATTCTCTTTTAATTCGCTAATTATCTTTCTAATCTCTAAGGTTATTACAATTTTTAATTCAATTTGAATATTATGTAATAGAAAACCTCTGCAGTGTCTTCAACTAGACTTTCTTATACGTAGTAAGCATATTTTGGTTAGATAGGAAAGATATTAGAATACAAATTTTTAAACATTCAAGAAAATATAATTATTCATTACGCTGTATTAGAAATTATTATGACCGGATATATTTTAATTTTCATATAAACTTAAAACCTAACAAAATATTTATATATAATAAATTTAATATTTTACTAATCTTTGGACTATTTTTTCACTAACTCTAGTTGTAACAATAGATGTTAAATATCAAATCCCAAATTCTTCGAGTATATTTTGTTTCCTGTTAAACAGTAGACAACATAAATAAGAAATTCAATAGCAATTTTCTTGTAACTGATACAATTTTTGAAGAAAATTTTTGAACAAAAGTTGTATAAAATATGAATAACTTTCATTTTGAATTAGATTTTTTTACTGTAAGTTTAGCCGTTTCGGAGATATTGCAGTTATCGTAAAAAATGACTAAAGTAAACATGGAAAGTAAAAATAGGTTTTCATAATTTTATTTTCACCCATTTAGGCTGTAAAGCGCATACATACACACACACACACACACACACACACACACTCGGACGTTATTAGTCAATAGTCAGACTCCATTCAGGGAAGGTCAAAAGGTGTATTCCTGTTAAAATCTTGAAATCGATTTTTTTTCATGATTACAATACTTACTTATTATTTCGTATAAGAAAGTAAAAAAAACCACAAATTTGGAAATATAATATCATTATGGGAGGAATGATGAAGGCCACAGGTTTATAGATAATATATTTTATAATCGATTCCAGCTATAGCAGACACTTGTATGTGGAACCAATCAGTGTAGTGTTTTCTGCTTATTCATTGTTTGTATTTCGGATTGCATATGTATGTGTGTGTGTGTGTGTGTGTGTGTGTGTGTGTGCTACAATATAGTTACAGGTCACATTGGTATACCAAGAACAATCTGAGTAGCTTTCGCTGTTTATGTATGAGTTCTTCAATGTCTCGGCCGACAATAATAATCTTTCACTCATCGGAAATTCGTCAAGGTGGCGTTGGCGCCCAATGATTCAATTCTTTTTCCTGTTTCTTTATTTTTTGTTCCCCATTTCTTTTGTTTTAAACGAAAGCAATGACCTTTAATGTATCAGTTATTTATAGAAGAAAAGACTATTCCTCAATGTTGCGTATGTACAAGTTAACTGTATTATAAAAATTGTGACTTATGAATAAGTGTCTATATATTTATTTGGCAATAAGTACTAATTTTGTTTTATTGATAGACAAAAAGTGTAAAAGTAAAATTTCGAGTTCAACGTTAATAAAAATCATCGATATCAAAAAGAAAGAAAAGAAAAACGAGAAAAAACATACAGATTCATTAAATTTCTCACTTTAGTTTTATATCATCACGATAAAAAATAATAATTGGACGGGACCCTATAGAAAAACATCAATATAATGATTGACTATGAATACAAACACATTATTAATAATTATAATTTTAGATGCGCTCTCTCGTCTCTGAGTAAATCGAAAACGAATAAAAAAAAATAAAAAAATCGAAACCGAACTTTTCGTATACGTAGCCATCTGTTTCCGATGTGCTTAGATAAGAAAAGAGACTGCTGAGGACCATTCAACGACCATTTACCGAAATAGTAATTTGAAATTGTTAATGACTGGTTATTTGTGGGTCCCCATAATGATAGGGGCCACCAGCGTATTGTCTAAAT
>JADQWA010000219.1:9515-57483 GCA_018344505.1 Nebria ingens riversi
TATATATATATATATATATCTAAAAGTTTGAAGCACACACACACACGCATGCACGCTTGTTTGTATTCTGTAAAAAATACATGGCGCATATATAGAAACATATATACAAATCTTTTTTTATCAGCCAATGATTAAACGAAAATTGTTTATTTTCCGGTAGACAATATTTTCGAAACAGCCAACACACACACATACATACAGTGAACTGTCGAATACAGAAAACGAGAAGTTGGTTGCACAAATAAAAATGTAAAAAAGAAAACATGAAAATATAAATATATGTATATATATATCGTCGATTGAAACGTAAAATGTATGGTGATAGAAGTAGGCTTCTAGTACTACAAAGCTTTCGAATTAAGCGTATAGCAGTTATCGAAAAGGTAAAAAATTACTTGTCCATCGAACAAAAAATACAGTATTCAGCCGATGTTAATTAAAAATAATACGATAAACGTATTATCGAAAAACGAGGAAAAACGCCACGCCGCCAGCTCTGCGAACCGATTTTTAATTCGATTATCTAAACTCTCACACACACACACACATCTACACTGATGATGACTAACCTAACACACACACACACACACACGCACATACTATATGGTGTTATGCTTACCACCGCCAAGGGTCACTCAAATATTTTCCAAAAAACGTCACATCATTTAAAAAAATACATTTTATATGGGCAACAACTTCATTTTAAGATTCATCCTAAATAGGTATTAGTAAAACAACGAATCATTCCATATTGTGATGTGCATCGCATGACAATCAAAAATCAGCGTCAACTGTGATAGTAATGTGTTTATAACGCAGTCGTTATGGGGTGGCCGCTACCCCCCCGAGACCGCAGCCACCAAAAGTACTAAAAAGTGTGTGGAGAGGATTAGGAAAGGGGAAGAGAGTTAGAATGTATGCGGTGTCATGACAAGCGGCGCAAATATACTAGAATATGCACGCAAAATTGCATATAATCACATTACGTTTTTGACGTATGTGCATGTTTTCTGAGGGTGCACCAGGTTTTAATGTTGTGCAAGATATATTACTGAATGGGATGTTTTTTTAAAATAAATACATTTCTTACCAAACTTTTAAAAAGATATAGGGATGTTACCTCACTAAATAAACCTTATAATTATTTCGTATATCACATTTGTTACGCTTTTAAATCGTTTATTAATTATATTAGTTTACGTAATTTGCACCACAGAAAGCTACCCCCACCAAACCAAAACGAGCGCGGTAATCTTCTATTTAACATGACAATGAGCGTCTACGAAAGCCAATATATACCCATTTGAATTATCCATCAAACTTATAATATAAATTCGTTTATTTGTGCCATATTTCGTGCAGAAATTCAGTTCTAAATACACTAATCACCAAATATCAATAAAACGAAATCAAATCAATGAAAATAGAAGTCACAACAGCGTAAATTGTCTCTCGTCCAAATGTGTAAGAAAGTATCACTAATCGTAAGTTGTAAAAAGCACTATATAAACTCTGACGTCATTCGTAGAATGGCCAACGAGAAACGTATTACATATTCATTTTAATAATAAAAAATTTAGAACATTTCATAAAAAAATTAGAATGTTTAGATGGATTAGCTTAAATATATATATATATATAATATATAATATATATATATATATTATATATTATATATATATATATATATATATTGAATAATTTATTGGCACATATGTATGTAATGAATTGAATTACTAAGATAACATTTGCGTTATGTGTCATATAAAATTTAATATAGTTTCGAGCTAAGTGTACCCTATATATATGAAGTATTTATTTTATATATATATATATATATATATATATAATATATATATATATATATATATATATATATTTATATATTTATATATATATATATATATATATATATATATATACATATATTTGTATAGAAAACATACGATATCACACACATTTTTTGTGTAATAAATTATTATATATTTCAGAAAAAATAGAAAATAAATACGACTGTTTATAATTCAGTCACGTTGCGTACCATAACGGCACCAGAAATATAAATAAATATTTATAATAGAATGACTAAGATATAATATACTTAAAAATATCAGGGTTGGACTCGGACATAATAAACATTTCTATTACACCAAAAAGTAATAGGTATAAAAATATATAAATAAAGTTACTCAGGTGTGGGTTAGTTTAGAATAGAATAGAATCTGTATTAAAAAAAAAACCCTCCATAAAATGATTACCTAATAGTAAAATGGCGATGATAATAGTTTCAGTGAAATAACATAACAGACTGATTGCAATACTGTAGCAATGAACGAATTGTTTGTTATATATTTGACGTAATTAAAATATATTGACCTCGATACATTTAATTATAATAATTTGAATTCATTGTTCTAAGGTTGTGTACACGTTTTCAATAATATTATTCAAATAAGTGTAACATACATTTAAATTTAAGTTTCTTTATAAAATCTGGTTTGCAATTGGCAATTGCAGAAACGCTAACTTCGATAGTCAAAATGTTGTTGATTGTTGCGAGTTGTATACACCTATGTCTGTATTGTTGATGATTATACACAACAACTTTTACGTATGTAAATATACAAAACGCAGTGTTTCTGGTGTTTATATAGGAAATAGATTGGATATTTTCGCGAATGGTGTAAATATTTTTTTAAATGTAACACAACAACAAAATTGTGGTCCCATTTGACAAAATATTTTTACTGTGTACAAATATACAAAGAATTTCATATATATTTTTTCACGTTCGAAAGAAGATAAATATTGGAAAATACTGCGAAATGTTTCGATCGCACGTGTGTATGTGCGTATGTGTGCATATGTGTGTGTATAGGCAAAAAAATTGAAATGATTTAAGTAATTTTTTGTTCGATCATCTATAATAGTAGTGTGCTGTGGGGCCGAGTACTAATAACTCGTTTCGCATATGCATCGCACAGGCAGCAATAAATAAAATTGGAAATATCAGAGTGAGCCATGGAAAAACAAAGAACACATAAATATAAACATCATTCGGCATCAGCATAGCTGCTACATACGTACATACTACACTTGATTCAACATTTCAACTATTCTACACACACACACACACACACACACACACACACACACATACATACATACACATACATACATACATACATGTGTATACCTAGATACACGACACAATCAAAATTGAGACACGACATTGAACCGTGGATACCTGGTTAGCACACCTATACCGTTTTTCTTCTTATAGGTACATAAATTCGTATACGAAATACACACACATATACACACGGACAAATTTATATACGAAATATACACACATATATAGACATGTAGGAAAAAATGCATACGGAAAAAGTTATCAACAAAAAAAAATTAAAATTAAAATTGGGAAATTAAAACGAAACAAAAAAAGCATACATATATGTATGTACATACACATATGTATATAAACATTCATATATGCATACATATATACTTATATGCACATAGGTATGTATGTATGTATGTACATATATAGAAATAGTCGGTCGTAACCAATCAAACAGAACTATTTCGGCGAACAAAACTCCTGTGCCAATTCGCGAAAAAAAGTCTCTAGTTTTTATTATTATTTTTCAATGTTGTTTTTTGTTCTTCTTTATTTTTAGCAAAACGTAGCTTTTATAATATTTATACAGTTTCAATTTTAGTTTGGGGCCGGGCTGCGTTTGCAATACATGCGAAATAACTAAATGCTGGCTCCGGCCGTGACTGTAGTAAGCGCTTTAAAATTTAAAAAGCACCCAAAAAAAAAACAACAAAATTAAAAACGAACCAAATTCGTTTATATGAAAAAGCGCGGTGCTCTAGCCCCGGACATCAATCTGCAATATTTTTTCGCGATAATATGAATTCGTCCCACGGGTTGATGCGAACACCCCCTTAACGCCACCATTTCAATCACTCCCTATTGCCACCCCCTAAGCACAAGCAGTGGTCCTCAACAAATACTTTCAGATTACTCATACATCAACATTTGCTCAAGACAACTATATTAATCGCTATTCATCCGTTTTACTACCACTGCTTGATATTCTGAACGTCACCTGATGATGCACGGGTACCCTAACACACACACACACACATGGAATGTGTACGCATATAATTAAAAAGAGGGGGAGGTTTTTATGCTTGTTTCGCTAAAAATTACCCTCAACACTCAGTGTTCGGTTTTCTATGTATATATATTTTTTTTGTTGTTTTCAAACTCCCTCGTCAATACGAAATGAAAGGCCTACCCCCCCCCCCTCTCCGCCGCTGTACGGCGCGGAAAATCATCGTTTAAATTATATTTATTCCACAGATTGACATATACAACATATATATTATTTATCGTGTCCACTCTTTGCTTTGTGAATTCAGATCGTGTAGAAGCCTTTGAATGAGGACGACGTTGCGCGACGATGATTGCCGAACCGATTGACGGGTATAAACGAAGTGCGTCGCTAATGCCATCTATGCAACCGAGCGAGTGGCGTGATTTCGTTTGCCGGAGTCGTTAAGTTGAAAATGTTCAAAAAGCTGTTTCGACTGTTTGAAGTTTTTTTTTTTTTTGGCCAAAGTATCAATATGCGAAGGGGTTGAATTGAAAGTGCAAACGGCAAAAGAGTGGCCATTGAGAATAATTATTTTTGTTTATTGGTAAAAAGGAACGTTCGTTAATAATTGATGTGTGTGTGTGTGTGTGTGTGTCTGCTATATAGGTACGGAAACGGTGTAGGTAATACCTTTCTAATAATTTACGTTTATTTCAAATAAATTCGGTACAATTTTTTTTTATTCTGTTGAACGATGTAAATGGTCATTTTCGATTTTTTTTGTGAATATTTAAATTTTTAGGGGTCACATGACAGAAGGGTATAAAATATGACTTCGTGTTCAAATCTCGGTTTAACAAAATGAGATATGATTCCAGGACCGGGGTTTAAAATTTAACGAAAGGGCCCACTGGTTGAGTGGTCATTTAAAATATTTGAATTTATTTCGAAAATATCATGTCGTACTTACGCAAAGCCTAGTTGATCCAGACTTCCGGTATATGAAAAGATTATTCGTGGTCTGACCCATGAACACTTTCGCTTTTCACTGGGGTCAAATGTGACCTAAATCCGGGTCTAGTTCATGTTTCACCCGGTCAGTATGATGATGGCGCTGACAATGACGACATACACATACACATTTTAAACAAATACATATTACCAAACCTATATATATATATATGTGTGACCCTTTGTTATTGCAAAAAATACATTCATTATTCATCTGAGTGAGAGAGAGAGAGAGAGAAGAAATTCGGGGTGACAGAGTGAGGACACTGCCCGGAAAAAAATAACAGGGGCGGTGAGGTGCTTGAGGGGGAAGTGTAATCAAAACAAATCGCATTCGCACCCCAAATGATGTGTTATCCCCCTGTCCACTGGGTGGCAGGTGGGTGCCTTCCCAAAGGATGGGTGACGAGTCGCCCATGCGTCCGACCTATTTATTTTTGGAATATATTTCACTTTCACTGTATATAGGCTACTCACCCTACACAAATATCTGCATACAAGTATATACGAAGTACAACATTGCGTACAATGATATATTATAGTATATTACTGTGTATGTGTGTGTGTGTGTGTGTGTGTGTGTGTTAGCGGGGGTACGTACTATATGCGTGTCCGATTTCAATAACAGCATACGCACAAATTGCAATAGGTCACCAGGGCCTACACTGGTTATAGGTCTAAAATACTGGATGTTTACTATAGATTGCAAAGTTACCATACCTATATGAAATACAAATTCAACTATTTTTCTTGTTATGAACAACTAATAAACTACAATAATATATTATTGCTTTATTTTAATATATCTTCAAATTATTGAATATCCTAAATAAGCATTGACATTGTCAATGCTTGTTTAAATATGTGCATAATCCGCGAAAAAACAATTCAAAATGTATAACAAGCTCAGTTGCTTTTGATTAATTTTAAAAATTATTTATATCATTTTTTACGACTTTCAATTATACCCTAAATAGACTTTAGTTTTGACTTTCTTTTACGAAGTAATAAGTAAGTATTGTAATTACGAAAAAAAAACTCGAAATTTTAACGGAAATGCACCTTTTGACCTTCCCTGAAACGAGTCTGACTATTTTTGGAATGACGTCTGTGTGTGTGTGTGTGTGTGTCTGTGCGTTGTATGCACTCTACAGTCTACACTGTTGAAGATAAGATTATGAAACTTTAAACTTAAGATTTGTATATGCCTGGGAGGAAAACCTCCTATTTTAGAAAAGCATATTCAAACCGGAAGTGCATGTTTACTTGAGACACTTTTTGCATATCTCCGAAACGGCTGCACTTACAGTAAAAATTGTTAGAATAAAATTGAAAGATATTAATGATTTGAACAACTTTTGTTTGAAACATTTCTTCAAAAAGTGTATCAGTTACGAGAAAATTGCTATTATCCTATGTATATTGCCATAGTTACATAGGTATGGAAAATTATATATAATAAATCGTATCTACTATGCATGTCAACTGTTTTAAATATTCAAATATTTTGACATTTAACATTTATTGTCAGTGTCACAAATAAGTTTAGTGAAAAAACGTTACAAAGGTTAGTAAATAATTTAAAATATTATATATAAATATTTTCTCTGGTTTAAAGTTAATTTGAAAACTAAAAAATGCCCGGCCATAATAATTTTTAATAATATATAATGAATAATGATATTTTCTTTATACTACTATAAAATCCAACATTTAAAATCTAAAATACATGTTTTCTTTGGAAATCTGACAATAAACTAACTTTACAATTTTATTGGACAATGAATGAAACTATTTTCTTGAAATTTAAACATTTTATATTTTTATTTATATACTATCAAATCTAAATATACTGACTACGTAAAAGAAAGTTTAGGGCCAACACATGGCCGATGTTTTTGGTATACAACCTAATAAGAATTTTCAAAAATGTATATTAGAGCCTACTCTTTTTATTTGTTCCTATATTTCTTAAAGTACAAATTAGATTTAAAATGCAAACGGATTCAATCAGACACTTACACAATATGTGAACGAAATTTGGTTGAAATCGATTCAGAAACTTTAGCGGAGAAGAAGCAACAGAATTTAAACTTACGACTAACATTTTATTAAGTAATACTTTCGAAATGAAATAAATATGTGAAAGAATCCAAATAATAGTATGTATACTGCGAGTTAAAAATGTGATTAGGATTTTTTCTAAAACAACCCACAGCACTTCTAACATCCATTTAATCAGTCTAAATAAATATTTTTATTCTATACATATAGATTTTTGAATCAGACCTCGGCGTCCCATTGAATAGAATAATTTGCACACCTACATAAACAAAAGTTAAGACGCGAATCGGCTAATCAACAATTACCTTCTAAGAAAACATAAAATTTAAATAAATACTCACTTAAATATACATAGCACTGCCATTAAAGATTATTCGAATTCTGTAGAAAACATTGACAACATATCGACACATACACATTAAATCACACACTTATCTGATACAGAAGGTCACATAGACGTCACGTATACTCAAACAGAAAAGGGCACATATTTATTCAAACTAAAAAATTACAAGGGGTGCCTTGTTAGATGCAACCACATCACAAACTAATTACAATTTATACTATTATCGTCTGCTTTTCGTAACAGTACATGCAAACGATGCACTAAATTTCATTTAAAGCCGGTTTAGAGGAGTTGCATTTAAACGTATTAGGGCCTACAACCCAAGGTTGCGGAGATTGAATTAAATTATGAATATATTTTGATATTAAAGTATAAATCGTAACAGGCAATTATTTGTTGTATTGACGTATGGAAAAATAAAAATTTCGCCTGTCAATATATACAAATCTATAAGTTAGCCATCAGCCAAAAATGTAAATTCGTTATATGTTGCGCTGGAAAATCAACAACAAATTTTTGTCATTAAAATGTCTTCGTTATTCCATCACCATGATATAGAAATGCTCTTATATTTTAATAGCACGAAATTAGCAAATAATTCAGTCAATCTGAAATAAATTGATTTTCAATGGCGTTATACTGAAACGAGGGGGTATTTCAGTACCAGGGGCGCCGGGGTGGAGCCTGATCCGAATTCTAACCCCCCTTCCCCCTCTCACACTGCCGGGTGGCTTGTGGGGAGAGGTTGATCGGAAAACAAAAAAAAAATGGCGACTCCGGGAAAAAATGCTTTCAGCATCATAAATATGTAAAAGTTACGCTGTTCAAAAACAAAAAAAATTGCCACCAACTCTTTCCTCCCGCTTGTGCTGCCCCCGTACGACAGACAATTGAAGGGGCTAGTGTCGATTGAACTGATCGAGTACCGGGGCTGTGAGGTAGCAACGGGGGTAGGTAATTGGGGTAGCGTTAAGGGCACGTTTTTATTTATTTTTTTATTCATGTATGTGTGTGTTGGGCGATAATTTGGGAAAAAGTATTGGACAATCATAAAAGCGAACGCGGTGATTTGGTTAATATTGTTACTGGGCCACCCCCCGCCCCCCCTGGCCCCTATAATATTGATGACTTCACCAGTTTTTTAAATAACAAAATCGTTATTTTTATTTGCTATACAAAACATTTCATTCGTACACCACAGCATTTATAAATATTGTTTACGAAATATCGACAAATCCGTCTTAATAATTTTTAAAGTTCAAATGTTACAATACACTATAAAATATCGGCCATGTGTTGGCCCTAAAACTTTCTTTTACGTAGTCAGTATATTTAGATTTGATAGTATATAAATTAAAATATAAAATGTTTAAATTTCAAGAAAATATTTTCATTCATTGTCCAAGGAAAGTGTAAAGTTAGTTTATTGTCAGATTTCCAAAGAAAACATATGTATTTTAATTTTTAATGTTGGATTTTATAGTAGTATAAAGAAAATATATAATTATTCATTATATATTATTAAAAATTATTATGGCCGGGCATTTTTTAGTTTTCAAATTACTTTTAAACCAGAGAAAATATTTATATAATATTTTAAATTATTTGCTAACCTTTGTAACGGGGTTTCACTAAACTTATTTGTGACACTGACAATAAACGTTAAATGTCAAAATATTTGAATATATAAAACAGTTGACATGCATAATAGATGCGATTTATTATATATAATTTTCCACACCTATGTAACTATGGCAATATAAATAGGATAATAGCAATTTTCTCGTAACTGGTACACTTTTTGAAGAAATGTTTCAAACAAAAGTTGTTCAAATCATTAATATCTATAAACTTTAATTATAACTATTTTACTGTAAGTGCAGCCGTTTCGAAGATATGTAAAAAGTGTCTCAAGTAAATATGCACTTCCGGTTTGATATGCTTTTCTAAAATTGGAGGTTTTCGTCCCAGGCATATACAAATCTTAAGTTTAAAGTTTCATAATTTTATCTTTAACAGTGTAGGCTGTAGAGCGCACACAGACCCACACACACACACACACACACACACACACACACACACACAGACACACACACACAGACGTCATTCCAAAAATAGTCAGACTCGATTCAGGGAAGGTCAAAAGGTGTATTTCCGTTAAAATTCGAGAAATTTTTTTTTCGTGATTACAATACTTACTTATTACTTCGTAAAAGAAAGTAAAAATGAATGCAGATTTTACTAAATTGCGTGCAATAATTCTACATATACCTAACTGCGAAATAAACATTATAAAATATATAATACAATCTGTAGTATATTATTGTATGATCTGTAAATATAAATGATTAATATAGTGATTTGAATGGATAATAATGAATGTTTCTCCGTGTAGATGTGATTTAATGTATGTACAATGTATTTCACATAGAATCGAGTTACATTGTTAGCAGAAATCAGCATATATTTGAAATAACAAAAAAACAAGAGACAAAATCTAAAAATAAGTGCTGAGAACTTTCGTATCGTGGCGTGCTCGTTGTTATTTATCATGAATTAATATAATGACATATTGATTTGAAATCAATTCAAAATGGCGTTCGTGGTGGTGGAATCGTGGCAAATATAAATACAGATAAATATACCTACTACGATGCAAAAGCAGAGGAGCTATACAGCAGCCAGCTACGGCCACGTCATGATATCCATGTTGCGCTAACTAGCCATTACCGCACGGATAAAAATTTAAATATAAACGATGTTTCGTGACGTGACTGACTACGCGGCTTCCAATACACATTTCTTTCTCCTCTTTGTTTCACTACTACTACCGCCCACCCTTATACATACATCGGTCTCTCTCTATCATGCGAAACAAATGAATTGTGAGAATCCCAACAACACTAAAATGTTTAGATTCACTCACAAGAACAACGTTGCGCTAACACAGAGGCTCTAGCGATGCAAATTGAGAACTAACACATCAAGGAAGTTGAAACAAATAAACAGCATGTATATTCTACATTTTCTGCAGTTAATATTGAATTTTACGCAGAATAAATCAACAAAAAAAAATTATCGTACTCTCTGTTATTAATAAAACTTTAACAACTTTACACGTTTTATATACTGTGGTTTTTCAATTTTTATTAAATTAGTATTTTGGATAAGTTCTTTCTTTTTTGTGTGTTGTGGTTCTTAGTTTGAATTGCAAATAACGCCACTGTGTTTTCGTTGACGAATGTCGCCACTGAGCACGTTAACACGTTGAGTAATGACGTGATAAGGAACGTTAGAATTATGACGTCACGATGTGTTTAAATTGTTTTTAAACCAATTGTAGCATCGGAAAACATTGAATTTTTTCATAGATGAATTAAATCATTCATAATGCGTGTATATTTTGAAATTAAGCCATATTTGTGTAGAATTTTGTTTAAGAACATGAAATCAGTGACGAAATGGATTGTTGTGAAGAAGTATGGGGGGAAAGACACGAACCCACGCCAAGCGAATGGTTTTTCAAGTATGGATTCTACCTTCGAGCGAAGGTTTAAGATATGCAAAATTTGTGTTCTACACACACACACATAGACTTACTGACTGACTACCTGTATATAGTAACTATACCTACATTTATAAGCAATAATGATGCAGATATATAATCGCGGTTGCACGGAATACATCACGAAGCCCCCAGAGCCACCTTGGGGTCACTCCATGGGGTACACGAAGACGCCTTCCGCACAACACACAAGCGCTAGTTGCGCCGATATTTTCGATACGGATAATAGAATTGCAACGGCTGAGAACTATATATTAGTCAGAAATGTTTGATACGAATAATAGAATAGATGCCTATAGGTATTTATTAACCGGTAGAGAAATGATTGTTTTCTTGTATCGAAACTGATTTCCGTGACGAATGATAATATTTACTAGAGTAAATATTATCAATTTATAAGTGTGTTAGTGACATGTAAAAGTTGGGCAATGCAAGCATCAAACGAAAATCGAAATAAAAATGTTGAACCTCAAAAAAGTTCAGCGATAATTTTTGAAAGATAATAACCAGATTAACAATGTCGAATTAGTAATTCTTTATTGAACACGACCAAAAAGTGACTGGTGCGGCATCGGTGGTGGATGGTGGGTGAGATGTATGGCGGACGGCGGCGGGGTGTATTCCGAGAGGATGAGGGGTTGGAATGGAAGTATGTAGTAATGATTAAAGCGCCTTTCAATTCAATTCGAAAGCTGTCAGAAACAATTACGTGATTACGGTCCTGGGCTTGGTATAGCGAGAGGTACAACACGACGTGTATGACGGCCGACGTTCTGACGCCTGTTTTATCGAGGCGTCCAAGTTGGCGTCGCCGGCGCTTTTTTATTTAAATAAATGCACAACGCATTTGAATTATAAGCGATTTTTTTTTGCTCGTCACATCATTTTAAACTACTTTATGTTAATACTTCTTACTATTATTATTATTATGTTTATATATTGCTTAATGTTTCGCTGTTTCAGTTAAATTCTTTTAGCTCTAATATTTTTAGTGTAAAAACTAAATTATATATATATATATATATATATATATATATATTATATATATACATACATACATACATACATATATATATATATAATATATATATATATATATATATATATATATATATGTATATATATATATATATATATATATATATATATATAATATATATATATATATATATATACGAGGGTGGTCTGAAAAGTTTCCGACCTCAACATGAAGATAGCAGCACTCGTAAATAAAAGCTAGGGAATTTCGTTGTTCATTTGTTGACAGTTACTCACGAAAGTTTCAGCCATTTTGGATGCGCAGTTGTTATGTAACAGTCGTTTGAGTGAGTTGATGTGAGTGTTTTTATGAAAATGGACAAAATCGAGTATCGAGCTGTCATCAAATATTTGTTTTTGAAAGGCAATACGCCTACGCAAATCAAAGATGAGTTGGATTCTGTGTATGGGGACTCTGCACCATCATTTACCACAGTGAAGTTTTGGGCAGCTGAATTTAAACGTGGCCGTTTGGGAGCTTGGGAGACGATGAACGTTCGGGACGTCCAAAACAAACTGCAACTACTTTCACGAAATGGTGCTAGACGACCGCCGGCCGAATTAAAGTGAGAGAGATAGCAGAGGTTATAAACATGTCAAAAGAACGTGTTTGTCACATATTAAATCAACATTTAGACATGAGAAAGCTGTCCGCGCGTTGGGTGCCGCGTTTGCTCACGTTAGACCAAAAACGCACCGTCTCACACCTCAGCGGTTGCCATGGCGAAAATCCACGAATTACGGTTGACCATTCGCCTTACTCACCAGATCTAGCCCCAAGCGACTTCTTTTTGTTCCCTCATCTAAAAATTGCGCTCGGAGGACAGAAATTTTCGTCAAATGAAGAGGCATATATATTATATATATATATATATACATATATATATATATATATATATATATATATATATATTATATATATATATATATATATATATATATATATATATATATATATATATATATATATATATATATTATATATATATATATATTATATATATATTATATATATATATATATATATATATATATATATATATATATATATATATATATATATAGTATATAATATATATAGATATATATATATATATTATATATATATATATATATATATAATATATATAATATATATATATATATATATATATACATTCAGGTAAATTCTTTTAGCTAATATTTTTGGTGTAAAAAATAAATTATAAAATTTATTTTAAATTACACATATAGGTATATATATATATATATATATATATATATATATATATATATATATATATATATATATATATATATATATTTGAATGAAACGATTACATATATTGTGTCTTCTTACCCAACATATAATATAAATACAGTAATAAAATATATTGCCAAAGGACATATATGAAAGATAAGTTATAATATGATGCCGCCCATTTTATACCAAGTCCTGATTTGACGTCAAGATAAAAAGCTACCGTATTGCTTCCCCGACGGCAATCTCAACTTGAATAAGCCTATAATATAATTAGAACACTAATACAAAGTACAAGACAAGTACAACAACCACAAAAGTAAAGTCTATTTTGGATACAAATAATATTTGAGGCTTTTATAAAATGTTTTGAACGAATTCAATATGATAATAACAAAAGTCGAGATTTATACGTTTATCGCAATGATGAAAACAGCTGAAATACTTTCCGAAGACAGCGGCCAATAGCTTACCATACGAATACGACGAGGGGCAGCAGTAGCAGTAGTTTAAAGTTAAACAGGTTGTCATCGGCGATCCAAACTAACCATATAGGTAAAGAGTTTTATGATGGCGCTACCAGCGACCGGCGGACTTGAGAACCAACCTCAGTTGTGTCATCATTATTATTTTTGTTACATATACCTACAAGATGATGATAGTTTATGGGTGATGGTCAACCATTTTAATGGACGTCAAAAGTTGATTCTTATTCCGATACAACTAACATTCGTTGTAACTTAAGATTTGCGAGGAATACCTATAAGTATGTGCAGTCTCGAGTTTTTTAAATTTTTTTTATATATATATATATACCTAGCAACAATTGATGCACTGCGGGAGATATTTTACTATTCCACATTGTATATTTAACAAACCAATAAACTAGCTCACAGCAAATTATAAAATATTTATCACATTATATAATAAATATAAAATTTAATAACGTATCGAACACCTACTTAATATTATAAAACTATTGTTCGTATTAAATTGTTTTAGTTATTATTAATAACAATAATAAAGTGTGTAATAATTTAATTTAAAATAAAATCGAATAAAAACAAAAGTTGATATATGCAAGATAAATGATTCGTCCGAAAATGTTTACTTCGTATTTGTATCGATTAAATTTTGATCGAAACATGTTATTTAAAATCGCCATTTAGCGATGTTTCGCCGAATCAACTTCACAATGACACAGAATATGTAATAATCAATGGAAAAACGAAAATTAAGACTCGCTATATGCACAAAAAAATCCAAACTGTGCCAGACATTTTAAATTACAGGTGTACCACACAATGACATTGATATTATATCGCAATAAAATTATGCATCTGAAAAAATTACACCCTGATGCAAATTGAAGGTATTCTTCATGAATTTATCCGCGAGCTACCGAAATACCCGACAGACGTATTATTTTTACGAATGGGGCCTATAAGATATAATTGCGTTTAATATCGGGAATGCACGAAACCAAATTGGTGGGTCAATTATTTTTGTTTACTTGATTTTATTTAGATATACTATTTAAGGTTTAGGATTTATTCTATAATTTATTATGTCTAGGCCCTTGGGCCGTCATATAGAAACATAACTATACTGTATACTTCACATGAAACATATTTTAGTATAGAAAAATCGACCACAACCATCTAACCTTATGTATGTATGTATGTGTGTGTGCATGTGTGTGTGTGTGTGTGTGTGTGGGGTTTGAATTTTAAACAAATGACAACGTTCGCCTTACAATATTTTAATTGACTATCAAAAATAAAGATTGAATTTCCTAAATATTTCAAAGTTCTTTTTCCAATTTAAAACGTGATACTTTTTAAAACAATACCTTCAAATCTATTTAAATTATATTGACTGGTTTGTCACGGATATTATAAGTTATTATATTATATAGCTACACTGTTCAAAATTATTGTAAATTTATATATATATATATATATATATATATATATATATAATATATATATATATATATATATATAGATATATATAATATATATATATATAGATAGATATATATATATATATATATATATATATATATATATATATATAGATAGATATATATAGATAGATATATATATATATATATATATATATATATATATATATATATATATATATATTATATATATATATATATATATATATATATATATATATATATATATATATACATATATATTATATATATATATATATATATATATATATATAATATATATATATATATATATTATATTATAGTGTAGATAAAATAAATTTAATCTATTTTGCATTGAAAAAAAAAATGAAGATTATATCTTAACGTAAATTCTTATTATTCACCATAGAATAAAGAAACTGTGAAGAATAAGACGTTTTATTGTACTTTTATAATTCATATCTTCATGATGAAATTCCTCAACGATTTAAATTCTAAATTTCAATAAAAAATAAATAAAAAAAAGTGAACAGATTTCTAAAGTAGATATAATTGTTTGTTAATTTGATACAAACAAAGCAAAATAAATAAATATGTACCTATATAAAAGAGAGCGTTGAAATGAAAAAAGATGGTGTCCAATTCGGAAGTTATTTAGTTTTTTAATTTTAAATTCTCTCGCCTGAGCTCGAGTGGCGCTCGCGTCGGTGCTGGCAATGAGTTATTATATATTTTTATTTTAAATATAATTATGACTAATTAAAAAAGTTTCGCCACATTTCGAATGAACGGTCTTATACGCGGACGGGCGGACATTACTCGCAGCGCCGCCCTGCTGAACAGCGGCAGCGCACCGGCGGATTTTAATTGAACCGACTGGAAAAAGTTGGCCAAATATATTTTTATTTTCTCAACGTGCCGAACATTTTTTCCTCTCTTTTCTTCACCACCCATTTTTTATATTTCTACCCTTATTCTCGCCTGATTTAAATTTTGCACTGATTTATTATTTTCTAGCGGTTTTAAACTTATTAAAATTACTAATTACCACTCATAATTTAGCGCTTGTTTTTTTTTTCTTTCTTGAATAAGCTATTTATTTTTAGACAATACAACATGGCCGTCTGTTTAAATATATATATATATATATAGGTAATGTTACTTGATTGAAGTTTAATATCTAATCAAAAAGTAATAACATTTTTTAATATTGGTAAACCTGCGAGTACCCTTCAAACTAATGTAATAATAATGTCATATGTAGTTGTTGACAATAGTTTTCTATAGGTATACCATTGTGGTTTTCAGTCCAACGAAGCCCTAAGAGGGAACCACAGGGAGTAGCTACTAGAAAAGGTGCTGGCCCCCCAATGTGCACCAACCAGGGGGGCGCACATTTAGACATTTGAAACTGTATTTAACGAAATGGAATTAGAAATGTCGTTTTACTATTCCGATATCGCAATACAAGTGAATAAATGTTGAAAGATAGTTCAAAAATGGCAGTAAACATAAAATCAAAAATGCAAATTATAGTGAAATAAAAATATGTATAGATACTACATCGCATCATATCATGTAATTTACATATTACATGACCGTGTAAATATAAAGAGATCTTTGTTGGCTTCTATACAATACTTTACGATGATTTTAAAATACTTTCAAACTTGTGTATTATTACTTTAATATATTCGTAATTCCGACAAAATGTTCCATGGGAAGCCGCAGCACATCTGATTTTACATACAACACACTATAAGGTACTGGTGTATAATATGGTGATTGTAACATTTTGTATTACGTTTTGTTATTTCTGAATAATTTCTTTTTTACTAAACCGATTGTTTCTAATTAACGAACCGTTTCTAAAAAAAATCTAATATTAACTACTTTACAGTGTTGAAATAATAAAACTGTTTAGAAAGTTATGGTGGAGAGATACCTAAATGAATGGAGTAATTATTATTATGATCTATATCTTTGATACTTATTATACCATTTACGTATAACGTTTAATATTTAATGGCATTTTAAAACTAACAACCAATCCAGAAAATATCACTCGCACAATTAACCAGAGACCATATAGCTTAGTTGTACAAGCATACAACCTATCGTTCTACTCGCGCCTATCTATTAATTAAATATTTCTATTGTCTACAGAATTAATTGTTTCCCATTTAAGTGTGTCAGTTTATATTTTAAATTGTTGTTATTTAAAAATGTATTAAGAAAATAGTGGTGCCTTGATGAAAGACAGGTTTAAAAAGATTTTCTGAATTTCACAAACAAATCGTTGGTTTCGTAGAATTTTCACCATTTTCCTCTGGCCACAATTTAAGTTTCCCTCTCGTGAAAATATTTTCCGATTCGCCAACGCGACAATCTAATAAGTCATCGACAGCATATAAGACGATCCAATGTTCTGTAAGCCGCCAAAACGGTAGGGGAATCAGAAATCATCATCGCCGCGGCGAACCAAAGAGGAGTGTATCATAGGCGTCGCGTGCAAGGAGGGGGCCCAGTCCCCTTCGTACCTGATGGGTAAGACCGCCTCAAGACATGAATTTCACTATGTTTTTACATAACATTTTAGGTATCTTTGAGGAGGGAGATACAACACAGACCGACAGACCGACCGCCTTATCCGTGATCATTTTGTAGCAATTAAAATTGCGATTTATCAAAATGGATGCAAAGAACATTGCCAAATCCAAGTCCTATTACTAGAGTTTAATCGGAGCCTTAAGGGCCTCACAAAAACAAATGCTGTTTAATGATAGGAATAATAACAAAAACAATATTCAGATTGGATTGCGGTGGTTATCATCTGAACTATGAGAACTATACAACGCCTCTAGGTAGTAAATGAAATTTCCAATCAATAATCAAAAATTGTAATATTGCAATCAAATATTGTGTTATACACACATAAAAATATCTGGAACAACATCGTTGAATAACTCGCCTATGTATGTGTAAATTGCGATAAATATTCGTTAGATTCGGTGTGCGAAATTAAAAAATCACAGCGTGATACATGTATACAATCTCGTTGCACTCTTGGCGTTTACAACTTAATTATCACCTATAAAAATCGACATTTGTCTGTCGCGTTCTCATCTCGCACAACTGTTTGACAGATGGCCCTTTTGCCGATCCTGTGGCGAGGATAAAAAGCCACCGGAGTATCCTGGTGCGCGAGGACATCATCAGATATATGAGGGTCTCATGAATCAAATTTTGTAACAATTATTGTTATTCTGTAAAGAGCGTCTGTAGTGTGTTTATAAGGTTTAGATTCATTTTTAAGTTACAAATCAAACATTGATTGAATTTGAGAAATGTTATCGAACTTATTTCTTAATTTATACGATCTATAACTCTGTATAAATAGAATATTTTATAAATTGCAATTGTTATTAAAATATTTTAAAATACTTTCAAAATGTTACAGATTAGCACCATGTCTATACTATGTAATAACTGTAAGTCTTTTAGTATGTAGATTCTCTTTACAGATTCACAAAAATATTGTTACATTTTTGCACGAAATGAACAAACATAAATAGTTGCGAGTTGGGCTAATAGTTTAAGTTGGTATACGCTCATTGGTCACGTTAAGGTTAAGGCTCGTTTAGAAAAACATCGTGCCCTTGCAAATGAAAATTTAAAAAAATACCATTCGATGTGTATTTGCATAAAAAATATCTGGTAAAAATTTCATTTAATTTGAGCTTGTATTAATGGAGAAAAAAAATAAAAACTAAGAAAAAGTGTCTATTTTGGAAGTTTTAATTACAAAAAAAAAAAGTCATTCGATGTGCAATTGCATTAAAAATGCATGATACAAATTTCATTTATTTCTAACTAGTATTATTGGAGATAAAAAATTAAAACCCCCAAAATAGGCACTTTTTAATAGTTTTTATTTTTTTTCTCCATTAATACAAGATCAAATTAAATGACATTTTTACCAAGCACTTTTTATGCAAATACACATCGAATAGTATTTTTTTAGTTTTCATTTGCAAGGCTGCGCTCTTATTGGTTTGGTGGGGGTAGATCAAAAATTATCTTTCTGACGTCATTACGATTGAGAAAAATACGAAAATTTAATTCTTAATAATCAATAAGAATTAGTTTATGTGTAGAAAACGAGTGTCTATGTTTATATATTAAAAAGTGTGTATGAATTTCAACAGTAAGTGTACATACAAGCGGTTAAGAAATGCCACCCGGTGTAGGCATAAAGTGAAAAAGAAACTAGACCCACATCGTAGTATATATATATATATATATATATATATATATATATATATATATATATATATATATTTATATATATATATATATATATATATATATATATATATATATATATATTTATATATATATATATATATATATATATATATATATATATTATATCTATATATATATATATATATATATATATATATATATATATATATATATATATATATATATATATATATGTGTATAGCCAAAACATGTCTGGTTTATTATAGTTAGTGTGTAGCAGGTGCACGGTCGCGTTCAGGTTCATTTAAACACCTCGATTGAGTCCACTTAGTCACGGGGTGTCGCCTAACACTCGCATAGATTTATTATATTCTCAGTGCGCAACATAACCAGCCGCTAAAACCTTGATCAAAGCACGTATCACAACGTCTTCACCTCGTGGCAAAATGAAATCGAAATGAAACACAATTTAACAGCGATATTCAAATAATTAAGCGCTATGATATCAGTTTGCACATTTGTGAATATTGGGTGTGAAAATAATTTTCGAAATAATTTTAAATATATGAGCCGTCAACCTGTTGAATTATAAAATAAATAGTGAATGTACTCATTCAAAAAACATGCATGTTATACAAGCTACATAGTTCTATTTATCACATCCAATAACACACAGCATCACAATTCCGCAGAGGTACTCTATACAACACATACACACACACACACACACACACATACTACATGTATTGGATTAATAAATATTTACTAAGCTAAATTAATCAATTAATAAATTTACAATTGAAATTTGCTTTCACATTTTAATTTCCATTCAAAAATTACATTCGAAATAAAACATTAACGCAAATATACTCGGAATTATTTCTAATAAAAAAAAAAAAAACAAATCGAAAACCCGTTTTTATTACACCAAACCTAAAGAAGTAATTCAGCATTGTGACGTCATTAGATACTCAAATAATACACGCTCAATTTATACGAGACTGGAATAGTAACTATAGACTTAGTGTGACGTCATTAATTTTGTAATTAAATATGGTTAGCTACTAGAAGTCACGCGGTAAATACTAATGAATAAAAATCGCCCAACGTGCTACATGAGCAAGTGTTGCCAGCTGTGCAAAATAAAAATAAAATTGTGCGATTGCACTAACATGTAGCCTTATCTTTATACGTATGTTTATCATTGTGTTTTGATACTTTTCTGATGTTAATAGAGTTCGAATGATCACACAACCATCACGGTGCAATCTTAGACGTTATTTTCGAAATGTAGCACCCTCTCCCAACCCCCTTCCCCACGTGTAAAGCGACGGTGGTGCGATCTATACATTTATATTTAATGGTATTCAGCGTGTCTTGACGCTATTGGCAAATGCTGCCTTCTTCAGGGCTGATAAAGGGGTTTTAATGTTTATATTTCGCGATCGTTCTCAAGCATTTATGAGCTTGCATACATTGTACTACTACACCAGTGGTACTCAATATTTTAATCTAGATTTATCAACAAATTATATTTTAGATTTGCATATGTTACATATCAGCTATATATATATGTACATATATATATAATATATATATATATATATATATATATATATATATATATATATAATATATATATATATATATATATATATATATATATATATATATATATATATATATATATATATATATATATATATATATATATATATATATATATATATATATATATATATATATATATATATATATATATATATATATATATATATATATATATATATATATATATATATATATATATATATATATATATATATATATATATATATATATATATATATATATATATATATATATATATATACATATATATATATATATATATATATATATATATATATATATATATATATATATATATATACGTGGTACAGCTTAAAAATATAACATGTGTTCATAATATATTGAAAACGAAACCCCTTATAGGTTAGGCAACCGGCAACAGTTGTATAAAATAGATTTATTCATAAATAAAAAACCTAGGCAATTAAATGTTCAACAATATAATTGTTATAATTTAATATTTCCTGGAAGCATCTTTATAATTTATAAGATTTTTTTTAACACAGTAAAAACGAATGGATATCAATCTTTCAAGGATATCTTTGATCTTTTGAGTGTTTAAACATTTTTTCACTTGTAAAATGTAAATAATTTGCACTTGTGGAGTCTAATAATAAATATTTTGACTATAGTAACTAAAATTGTGCACGGTCATTTTTTTTATGTATTTCTTTGAAGAACAATTTTTGTTTTGTTCTTTTCTAATACAAATATCAATATTTTCTATAAACTAATAAATAATTTAGCAATAATATAAATCAAATTAAATCCTATTAAGAATGTTGTTCATAAGAAAAAATATGTATATGTATGTATGTACATGTATGTGTGTATATGTATGTATGCAGTTATATACATGACTAATTGTTTATAATTTATACAAATAAATAAAAGAATGTTTTCTTTGAATAAAATGCATAATATATTAAGTTAATTTAATAGAAGTTTTGCGAGTGTAAATTAGTACATTTTTAGCAATAGTGCTAATGTGTATTAACAAAACCAAAAAGGATAATGACGACTTTTAGACAGTGTGATACTGTCAAGTAACATATGCTGCGCCGTGTAGATACACAAACACTTCAAAGGTCAAGTAATTAAGTATTAAGGTTTAAAAAATGTGGATGAGTGTACTGTTATATGTTTTATTTAGCAGTGGCTCTAGTTTTGTATGTATACCATCGGCAATATAGCAATTATTCGATCGGGCAATCTGAATATTGTAAAAAAAACGCTATCCAGGGGTTGAAAGGGGGCGGCAGGAGGTGAAAAGAGGGACTATACACTCTGGGGATCGTCACCGAGCGCCATCGGAACTGATTTAAAAATGTGCAACTTTTTTTCAACTGGCCATTTTTCCACTCTGGCGATACAATTTTTTTATTATTATTTTTTTTTTGTAAAATATTGGTTCGTTTCGTTTGTGATATTAATTTCGCCATAAACATACCGAGTCGCGTATATTTTTGCGTACATATCGACATATCTCGATTTATTACATACACATTCGGATCGAGAGTGCTGGGCAGATTATTAAAAAAATTACAATATTATGGAAATAGGGTTTTTGCAAGATTGCCGCTTTTGCCATTGCGTTTAAAAAAAATATTCCCGCACTAGTATGTATGCATGTATATATATATTTTTTTATTGTTTTGCGCCGTTGAATTTTTCCATTTTTTTTTTTCCGTTTTCCCCACAAGCCCCAAAATTGCGATTTTGTCAGCGATAAAATGAGATATTGTGATTTTACGTTGATTACTGAAACTTTTTCGTGATTTTTTACTCTTTTTTGTATTTCTGTATGTGTGTGTGTGTGTGGGTGATTTTTATGTTTTTTCTGAAATGATTTGTCGGTATGAAATGTGATTCGGTTTAGTTCGTAATTTCGCCGCTAGTTGCGTATTCAATATCGGTGAGTGTTCTCTGTCTCTTTTCTACAACTGGTATATACCGAAACAGTTTTTATTTCCGAGTTTTGTAAATTTTTTTTTGTGTTTGGTTATATTTTAATCATTGTTCGATTGAAGCGCTCCCATCCGCCAATTCAATAAGCTTAAGCATTCTATTGCAGTTGAAGTCGAGTGTTTATTTAACTTTTTGTAGGAAAAGTCCGGTTTCTGCATTCAGTACAGTTGTTTTAAGTATTTTAGCAATTATTTTCACAACTTTTAACTAGTTTTCACGCAAATGATTTAATTTTCTAAAAAACTTTTCAAATAACAGTCATAAAACACTTAATTAGAAACAATTTTGGTAATAATAGTTTGATTTAGAACTTGGGAACTTCCACAATATAAAATAGTAATTTTAGTTTGTACATATTAATAAAATTTGTAATGGCACGCCACTGGAATATAATAAAAGGCAACACGTGTTGTTAAGATAAATAAATAATAGCGAAATATCTGCATATAAAATGCATCTGCGTTGTAAACATTTGTGTATTATATTAATTTTAATGTTAATTTACCTACTATAAGCATTGCCTTATTAATTCGTTATTTTCAAAATATATAATGTATATAATATGTATATGACAAGTTATAAATAAATCAAAATCCCTAGAATACATTTCGTCTCTACTGATTGAATTTTAAATTTCAATACCTACATATGAAAACTTTTTGGGTACACATATACACATATGACTTGATCAATCATCTGAATATGGCATGTGTACTGTACAAAGTTCAATCATACATTCAAATTTTTAACTGTCAACATCAATTTACAAGTTCTTCCCGTCTTCACTATGTAATTATTATAGAATCATTATGTTATATATTTAAAAACAATTAAAATGGCTTTGAAAGTTTAAAATACTAATATTATTAAATTTATACCTAACTTCATATTGAGACGACAAATAATAATATAATGTTCATTTCAAAGTAAATATATATATATATATATATATATATATATATATATATATATATATATATATATATATATATATATATATGTATAATACCCAGGATGGGTTAGTTGTAATTATTGATTCTATATACTGTTCCCCTTTATTTATTTTACCACCCTAATTTATATTCGGTTGGACAATGTAGCACCCTATACCTACCCCCATATACGTACGCAAGCGGGCCCCCCGTTATTGTTTTAATAATGGACACGAGCCAGAATATATACGTATATAGTACATATGTAGCTATATATGTATGTATGGCTCTAAAACCAACGACCAAATACATGATTCCACATAGCATCATAAGTATACTATGAAAAAATAGTGTACATACTTCTTTTATCAAATTACTCGCAAAATGTAAGTTTTCTGAGCCCCCCCCCCCCCCCCCCATTTGATGGGAATAAACGATTAAAAAATAATTGTATGTGAGATGAAAATGAGGAAATCGTATACCTATGTATATATACGATATATATATATATATATATATATATATATATATATATATATATATATATATATATGTATATATATAATATATATATATATATATGTATATATATATATGTATATATATATATATATATATATATATATATATATATATATATATATATATATATATATATATATATATATATATATATATATATATATAACTGCACGAGAACGTACTGATATGATACTCGATATATAAACACAATCGTTATTAATATGAGGGCTTAAAATGATAATAGATCCATACAAAGCCCCGGATTATAACAAATATACATTATGCCGAGACCAAGCAATAATATATAATCATAGCCACCAACCAAACAGATACAATTTCTATAATATCTAATCAATTCAATATACACACGCACACATATATATACACTCAAATTTGCTTCAAATATTGCATAGAATTAAGCATGAAAATATATATATTTTTAAGTAAAACTCAACATAGAAATACGTAAATAATTAAAAAGCCCGCGTGAAACGTACAAACAAGAGCGTCGTATTTCCAATACTGCTAGTACCATCTTACGGCGGACGCTCGAAATATAAGCGACGCCCATCAGGTAATATAGTATAAAAGTATAGAGCCGTATTGAAGTATTTCGAGGTCTCATTAATATTAAAATAAAATCTGTTTGAGAGAATACATTTACAGGGGCCCAAACAGCACTAATAATAGTTTTAAAATATGTTTATATACTCCCCTACAGATCAGGACCCCTATGCATTTAAAATCTCCCTTAATACGATTCTGAATTAAAAAAATAATAATATAATATCACTTACAAATTGTTTAATGGAAAACGGAACCGAACTGAAGATATACTGGAATAAAACGAAAAGAAAATAAATAAAAAAGATTTTAAATTGTTAAAAATTAAATATAAATTAATTTGTTTTATCAGATATATTTTAATAATAAATATTTGTAATAATTGTTATTTGAGAAACATTTTTATTTTGGTGAATTTTGAAGTCCTTTAATTGTTATTTAACTGAAAATTGTTATTAAAATGTACTAAATCGAAAAATATTATGAATACTATATAATTTTCTTGACGAAAATAATAATGTAATTAAATAATAGTAACAAAACGAGTTTTAATATAAAATAATTCATCGTAGATTTTTAAATAATATACATATATGTATATATAACAAACTAAAAATATCGTAAGTTGGACTTAAGTTATACGACAGGGATAGTGGATAATTACCTTTTAAGATTGAACTTCTTAAATGTTTAAATAGAGTTTTAATAACAAATTAAGTATAAAATACTAGGAAATATGAAATACGTTTACTAAGCAGCACATGTAATAACCATGTACTATGCACATCGAAAATATTTGCAAAATAAATCAGTGGAACGAAGTATGACATATCTAGGCACGTAGTTCTACCGGTAGGGTCTCGCCCCCGTGGTACTCTTCTGGAACGCACCCCAAATCATCACGACCGACGGTCGCCCACCGATACCAGCCACCGCACCCCTACCGGAAGACAGTCTGCACGCAAAGCTTATATCACAGCAAAGCGAGCAGCTACAGGTGTGTTCATATGTATGCGTGTACATGTACATGTGAAAAACAATCTTTGGATATGTATGTGTAATCCGCGGCCCGCGGTATCTCTAACATGGTCTAAAAACCACGTGATTGTGTACAAATAATAATGTATTCACAGTACAGTAAACACATCTAGGCCATCATAACAAACGATACACGTACAACAAATGTCAAATAAAAACAAAATGTGTGCTCACCTTCTGTCAAAACCAAAACAAAACACAACAAAAATCACATTTACATGTGCACAAAATCAAAAACAACCAAGTGTAATGAGTGTAGAGTAATAACAATGAAATAACAACACAAAATCGAAGTTTGTTTTGTTGAAAGATGTTGCTGCCAAACGTCGCTCTGTAGGAATGCAGCAGGTGGCGTCGAGGCGCGGCCAACGTCTAAAATAACGGCGCTGGCGCTGTCCGTTGCGGCGCCCGCCACAACGCCCGTCGTTTTGAAAATCACCTCAATCTTATTGTAATTACACCCAAAATTACTTAAAACCGGTGTTTAGTGACTTGATTACTAAACACGCCTAACACGTGCTCCAAATGTCATCCTGAATTTGAATTAGGTACCACAGAAATGACAGTTTGGTCACATGTTCTAAGTTACGAACATGGCCATGTGCTCGCGGCAACTATAAGAACTACTAGAACACCAACTCAGTCGGTCTCAAAACAAAATGGCTGTTTAGTGTGTGGTGGGAAAATACGTAAAAAGTGTTTTAAAGTTATTTTGTGTGGACAACATTTAATAATCAAAGGTAACATTTAAATAAAACTACAATTTATAATAAGTATATATTTAAATGTCATATAAAATGCAAACCCAATATGATACATAATACAAATCGATATATTTGAATAGAAACTAAAGAAATCATTTTAAAAATTTGGTTCAAATATAATTTAAATTAAATAAGTACACCCCCATTTGTAAATCAATACTCATTTATGCTTCATCCTTATCCGTGGCGCCGTGTTTCAAAATACGTGTAAACTCAATGTAATCAAACATGCTTCCTTTAATCGGAGCTTCGCGGTACATTTCATCAACTTCTTCATCAGTAAATCGATCACCCATTGACGTGAGTAGCTCCCGAAGTCTTTCTTCGTTGATAATACCACTGTTTTCTTCGTCAAAACAACCAAACGCGTTCTTGATCACATCCTCTGGATCAGTTCCTTGTAAACGCTCGCCAAATAGCGTCAGGAACATAGTAAAATTAATTGGACCAGGTGCTTCGTTCATCATGCCCTCCAAATATTCATCTGTCGGGTTTTTGCCTTAAAAACAAATGTTAAAATCATGTTGTTGCGAACAAAAGAGTGACATGAACCAATTTGAATATCGTTGATTTTCGCTTTATACCTAATGAAGCGAGCATATCATGTAGATCCTCTTTATCAACGAATCCATCATGGTTTTGGTCAATCATATTAAACGCTTCTTTGAACTCAGCGATTTGAGCTTGATCAAACATTGCAAAAACATTTGAAGTTGCTCTTTGGGCGCGTTTTTTCGTAGTTGCTCTACGTCCAACAGTTTTTCTAGACGACATTTTCTCCTAAAACAACAAATATATATGATCACAAATCGTTTTGTCTACTGTCAGCAGTTTAGTCATTTTTGTTATTGCACTTAAATAACTTGTGCAACAATTATTTAAGCTCTTCGCAAATTTAATATGAGTTGCTATTTGTTGATTTGCAATGAAACTTGTGGATATTTACCTGAATTTTTAAGTATAATGGGAATAAACACAAAAACACCCAACTGCTTCGACACTCAGAAGTTTCTGACTCATTCACAATCAGTTTACACCACACCCCGATGAGTAGTGAACGTTTCGTTTCGTGTTATTTAGGTCAGCGCGAAAATCAAAAACAGATGGTCTTAAAATTACGAATTTTACTTTAGTTTAATTGAAAATAGCCATAGGTTTATAGTATATTGTATAGTATAGCTCAATTTTCTTTAGTTTAATTCGCTTAATCACTAAAATTCGGTTGATAATTATCATAAAATGTTTATAAAAACACAGCTGTCGCTTTTACCAAATATGGTATTAATTCTCTTTATATTGAAAGCGAATCATTGCTTAATCTTGATTATTTTTAGTGTTAATCCGCAATAAAATTATATTCGAAATGTTCAAAAATTATTTTTAGTTTGATTTTGAAACATTAGGTTTTTGATTTTAAATAAAATGATCTATGTGTAATAAAAAATTATATTAAATATACATATACTACAACATAAAAATATTTACATAAATCATAACAATCACACACATTCAAATCTATACAATATTCGTTATGTAAAATATTTAAATAATCGCATAAACAAATTTTAAACTACCGCTTTGATAAATACATTTTATTTACTGGTGTTAACAGAGTTTATAATTTATTTATGTTTAACTATTTCTAGTTATATCCCTGTCCTATTATTTAATTTTACACTAAAAGTTAAAGCAAGTTATTTCACTTAATAGCCAAATGGCTAAAGCAGAAATTAACACGTCATATGACGTACTTTCTGCGCTAAGACTCCATGAATGCCAAACGCTCACTTTAAAACAAACACTACTTTAGCAATTTAATTTTTGTGATTTTGTTTTATTTTTTTAAATGGCATTTACTTTATGGTAACAATATATCAATTTTAATACTATTAAAAATATTTTAGAGAAAACCTAAACATTACTACATATATAAAATAAATATATGAATCATTTCTTATTAGAAAACATAATGTATAAAGTAATAACGAAAATTCGTAGAATTTAATAAATATTAAGATAGTTTTGAGACAATTATACAAAATGGTATATAAATAAGACAGTGACATAACTTAGTTTTTGGGTCTTGTCCGTTAGCTGTACAAATACTCATATTTTTTTTAAAACTCAATAGACATTGTTTAGTTTTTGATTCGGGTTAGATTAAGTATAATAAAAGAGACTTAAATTGGGTGTAACATTTAAAATACTTAGCAATCATTAAATTCCAGTGATTGTTTATCTTTTCTACATGTTGACGAATACTTGCTTAGTGCGCAACTCATTCGTACATCCCAACTGTGAATGTTTTATTAAAAGATCCAGTTTTGGATGACGTACAGATAACTGACAAGATCTCTGTTTATCATAATTTTTGGCAGTGTTTAGCGGATAGCGACACCATTTATAGTAATATTATTTGGCCTACGGACTGGTTCTGGTTCATAAGTACTACTTGCTCGGCCTGTTTCTTCATATGGTGCATCATACATATTATCATTATCATGCATATTTTCATAGATATTTGGTGCTAAACCCGAATGGAGATACCCATTCCGGTCGCTAAGTGTCGCGTAACTCATTACCGTTGCGTTGCGATCGTCTTTACGTTCGACCCCTTCGATATTTTCAGTATTTTTCACTGGAGTTGCTTTGCGTCTAGTTAGGAGAGTAAATAAATAAAATAATAAAGAACAAATCATAATTAGGAATATAAGCATTCGTTAGTTGTTGATGGAGTTACACCACGATTGCTAAAAATATTAGAAGACATTTGTTAATTATTTATTTTTTATATGTTTTGCAAAGTATTATTTGTAATTTACAACTAAATTTTTGATTTCATCTAATTAGTGTACATCACCTAATAGTTCATATCAGATTTTATCTCAATTTAATTTTGAAACAAGAATATTTGTTGTTATTAAAAATATTTCAATATTAAATGTAATAATACATAAAAATGAGTCGTTTATCCCCCTCACTTCGTAAGAAAAACATTTATACTGTGTAGAGTATATTTTATTTTGGTGAATTATGTAAGCAACAATTCTGTTCAAACTTGTTCCTATCGTATGATTTTCTTGTACAATTATGTTTTTCATGTTAGTAAGTATGAAATCGTTGTGTAGGAAGGTTCTAGTATAGTTTGAACGATATAAAATATAAATTTTTTAACTTTTGTGCGGTGTAGTGTGCAAATTTTCGGGTAAAAATATTGAATAGGTCTCCACCATAATGCCAAGTTGCAGAAAGGTTCGTTAAGTGTCTGTTAGAGATACAATTCGCATACACAGTTGACGGTTTGTTAGTGTTTAACAAACTTTTCTGCAATTGTACATGCGTATATTAATATTAGATTTAAATACTCAATAATACTTACAGTTTCAAATAGATTAGTCCCAATAAAATCAATAAAAACAACACAATGCCTGCACTGATACCAATACTCATACCAAGATTCGAAGTATCTGGTTGTTCAAGAGTAATCACTAAAATAATTTATAAAATCAATAGATTTATTCACTTTTACTAGAATTATTTAGAGATATACCTTCACATTTCGGTTCCTCGCCTGACCATTCAGCGTTCTCCATACATTTTCGCAAATAAGGCCCGATTCGTTCATATTGAGGTACGCAATGGTACTCAACGGCACTGTTATACGTAGTTGTACCATTCATAATTATAACTCTTCCATTTTCAATTGGCCCTGGGTGTTTGCAATCTACAGCTAAAATTTAAGCAGATATTTAAATCAGCCATTTTATTTTGAGTAGTACTAGTTCGCGAAGTATCGTGTGCGGAATATATTTTGCAGTAATTTTAATCTAAGTGGAAAAGTGTTTAAAATAGGCATTTAGTATACACGGTTTAAAATATGTGATTTGTGTGTATAAAAAGACTTAATTATGAAGTAGACTGTCCCTCTATCAATTGTCCCTAGTAAACTGGATTCAAAATTATGGCTTCAAAACAACGTAAGTAGTTTTAAATTTCAAGCTTTTATCATAGAATATGTTTTTAAAATGTGTTAATCGCGGTTTAAATCCGGCTACAGCACTAAACCAAGTAGCTCGATAGACTAATTGTGACGTCATGCTCACCCATATGTATTACCACGCGCCATTTTTGTGTGCTTCTTTGAAATATATTTTTTTAAATTATGTTTAATGATTGTTAACAAGACTTACACATACAAGTTGGAGCTCGTCCTGTCCAACTGCCCTTCTGCAGGCATACCCTAGTAGCGTTCCCTATCATTGTATGGCCCCTAGGGCATGTGTAGTGGGCTACGCCCCCGATACTATGAGTACTTACTTTGAATAAGACCCCGTCTATCGCATCAGGGTCTTTACATTGTATTTCTATGAAAGAACAATTAAAAATTTAGCAACAATAATGCTTTTTAAAAATATTACGATAACAAACAAATTTAATAAAATTATTTATAAATAATTACCTTTACAAGTAGGAATTTCAGAACTCCATGTCCCATTTTCTTGACATAATCGTCTCGATACTCCATCTAGTTCAAAGTTGGGATCGCATCCAAATAGAGCAATCGCTCCATAATAAGTTTGGTTTGATGCTAATGTTATTTGACCATGTTCTAGTTTTTCAGGATTACCACAATCGACAACTATAATTTTTAAAAATTAATCAATGTTTTTTTTTAATATGTACTCATACTTACAAACACATTGGGGTACATCTCCGCTCCATTGTCCAGTATCCTCACAAGTACTCAATGGTTCGCCGATGACTTTATACCCTCTTTCACATCTATATTTTACTAGCGCTCCTATTTTATAACTAGTGGCGCCAGTATTCGCTGTAGTATCAGCAGTACGTATTAAAGTACGTCCATACATTCTATCATTACCAGTTACTGATAAAATACTGTGCTCTGCCAATATAGGTTCAGGACATCTTATTTCTAAAAATAATTTCATATTTCTACAATATTCTAATGAATTATTTTCTAAAGTCTATACATGTTTATAATTTCTATTTAAATTATAAATAAAATTGTAAAACAATTTAATAATTTTATTAGTGTTTCATCAAATATTTTTAAATTATACAAATACACGTTTTGGAGTAACTGTAATTTAAAGAGCATACCTTCACATTTAGGTGAAGCGTCACTCCATTGTCTGTTATCAAGACAGTATCTCTTGGGTACTCCTGATAATCGGTAATTGTGAACACAGCCATAAGTAATTTCGCTACCCAGATAAGTGGTACCATTTGTATATTCTGCATTACCATACAACATTGGAGGAACTCGACCACAATCAATATCTAGAATATATATTTATAAATATTTAGCTACAGTTTGCATAGATATATGGTAACTACAACTAACTGTGACGTCATTAATATCATAATAAACTATGGTTACTATATAACTATGAAGTAACCACTGAACATATATTTAGTGTATTTATTTGAAGTTCTTGGCGTCGTTTTGTTATTTAACTTACATTCACACATTGGTGTTTCGCCTGACCAATCCCCTTCTCTACTACAAGTGTGAATAGCTTCGCCTCTTAGTACATGTCCGAATTCACAATGATACTCTATATTCGAGTGAACATTAAAATCATAACCCACTACATAACTTCCAGTAGGTACTTCAGGTTCATCACAGGTTATCACTAGAAAATATATGTTTTTTAATAACAATAAATAAAATATTAAAATTAAATTACTGACGTTCGCATGAAGGTGTATTTGCCGACCACTTTCCATCTCTATTACATTGTTGTCTTCTTTGCCCATCTATCCAGTAATCATCTCGGCACGTATACATAACAACGCTTCCATAAGTCGTAGTTCCATTTAATAGTTCATATTGTCCATTATCAGTATTGGGTGGGGCTCCACAGTCAACATATTTGCAAGTAGGTGCTTTGCCCGACCATTCACCACCCAACCCACACGATAACACCGATTGTCCAAATAGTATAAACCCTGATTTGCAACTATACGTTGCTGTTGAGCCTGCTCTTCGTCCATTTACTGCGACAATACCTCCGTTTATTTGTGGTGGTTCAGGACACCAATCAAACAAACATTTCGGGACTTCGCCCGCCCAGATCCCGTCATCTCCACATGTACGACGTTCTTTGCCGATTAGAGTATAGTTTTCGTGACATGTGTACAAGACAATTGCCCCGTGAGTTGTTCTTGAATTTTCTAAACGCACTGATCCATGGTCTAGTTTTGGTAATGCTCCACAATCGACAACTGCAAAGTTTTATTTGTAATATTAACTCTGTTTGTTGTTAGGGATTTAATAATTAAAGCATATTAGCATACATTTACAAGCGGATGCTTGTCCTGACCAAAATCCTTCTGGTCCACAATTCCTATCGGATTCTCCGACGAGCATATGCCCGACTGGACAATGATATTTAATAGTTGATCCTACACTGTAATCAGTTCCTTCTATTGTTGTATTTAATAGTTTATCAGGACTACCACATGAAGATGGAGCTAAAAATAAATTTAAGTTGATTCATATAGCATAGACATTTAAAATCCATTTGTTGGACTAACCATGCTGACATATCCAGTGTAGGTAATCTAAATTACACCCGACGTCATTCCATAACCAACCTCGACCTCCATCCAACACAATACAATTTTGTTCACCATTGTAGTTATTGGGTTGATCTCTACCCCAATCTGGTTTCTCTATTACGTCTCCTAAAAAATTATTAAGTTGACAAAGTTGCTACGTCAACAGACAGAAATATGTTTAGAACCACTAGTCCTACATATTATTTTAGAATATTAGTAAATTTCAAGAGAATTTAAGACAAATTTAATAAAAAATAATTTTTGATATAAAATAACAAAGTGCATTCAGAGAATTTTAAATATATTGGTATTTTGGTCATTTTAGTAAATAATTTTACTTATAGAATTTCTCTATTTTGCTATTTTAAATAAAAAAGTAATTTAAATTCTTTATTAGTAAATTTTTTACAAGTTTTATGTTCATTTGGAAAGTGCAATGTTTTTTGTTTTACAAATAAATCGCCAACAATCACTATAGTTTTTCTATAAATAAAGCGATCATAATACTAATTGTAAGTGAAGGTAATCAGAGGGGCATTAAGGAGAATTAGTGCCGGAAGGCCCTTTACAACTGGTCAGGTTCAAATGTCAACTTCACTTACGGGAAAGTGGGTCATCAGATGAAATGTCAGACCCAGCAGCTATAACTATCTGATTTTGGAAATTTTGTTAAGCTGTTCATAGGCTTGGGAACAGATTAATCCTTAACCCATTGTTTATATATTAACGATAATTATCCTAAATTTAACTAAAAATACATTTACAATTTTACTGTAAGTATAACAATAAAAAGGAAATTTAAAGTAGGGAAATTTAAGTTTCTAAAAAGTGTTTTTCGCTTTGAAAAAAAGCATAAATCACATTATCAATCGTAGACATCAGCTCGCGCTTTGAAAACAATGAAACTACGGAAATTTTACGAACTAATGAGACGAAATTAACAGATTAACATCACCGAAACAATAGTGCTTAGTTTTTGGGGGAAATAAAGTAAATTTAACGAATGTGTGAAAATGTTAAATTACTTTTGTTTCGCTTTTGATTTTTACGTTTCCTTTCATACAAAAATTTAAATAAATTAGTGAACTTTAATTCACATAAGATATCGCACTAAATTATTCCAAATATCTTTTAGAATGAGATATTTTTATTAAACTCGTTATTCAAATCTATTAACCTTGATATATAAAGTACATAATAAATTATGTTTTAAATGATCGTATTAATTATTAATAACAACTCTGCACTATATAATTATTAAGTCTCAATTAAACAAATTCCCAACATTTAAATTGTTTGACATTGATTTTATAAATTTCATAGTCATAAAAACCAACGAATTCACACAGGAACAACGAATGCGTGAGGAATGTGATTCTCATTGTTGTTACACTATGTGTTTTGTTAATTTGAGGTGTGTAAACCAGTCTTTTCTCTTTTAAACACTACTTTATAGAAAGTGTTTCTAGGTATAACGCGATTTTGCATTTGTTTTTAATTAAATTAAGAAATTCAAGAAACGAACCGCACCGATTTTATTCGTGAGAATTATGCACTTTCAAAAGTTACCACCAGTGACACTCAACATTTCATCGTTAATTCAAATTAACTCACCATTAACCCATCTCCACGTTCTGGAAGTAACTCCGGGTTCTTTCTGTGCCCCAATCCACACTAGTTGTGTCTTTAGTTGGGTTTTACGTCGATCTAGTTCAGCTAGAATGAACGCTGTGGATGCCGGTTTCAAAGAGTGCACTAGGTCTCCCCCATGTGCTTGGCATTTGACACGGGCTTCCTCGAAAGAACCACCACGACCAACGCCAAACTCGTAACATGTTCGTGAAAATGCTGCTAGTTGTAAATCGTCTGGGGAGCCACTAGGGGCACAACGGTCAACGGAAAATTCTAAAAATGAAAATTTGTTTGTATACATTTTATTTTAACTTTGCACATCTATAAAATATTTTAAATTCATCCAGAATTCCAATTGGCTCCAAAATGTCGCATAGTTTGAATCGTCAATCAATATTTAAATAGAAAATAAAATATATGTTGAAGTTTGTTTATTAGAATTTATATTTCCCTCCATTTTCAAAACGTATTGATTTTACATCGAAAATCATTATTTGTTGTTGCTGTTTTGAATTTGTTATAAATTTGATTTAAAAAAATCGAAATACTCGACAATAACCGAAGGAATAAATTCGAGTTTTATTGTTATTTATTTAATTTTATTAACATAATAACTACTTTCAATTTTGCAATAACCGTTGTTTTGTGTTGTATAACAACAAATGTGTGCTGGAGCCTATATAGATTTTTATCTATTTGAAAACAAGAATTATTTATTAACTATTGTTCAAATCTTTCGTTGCTGCATGGGTAATCATCTATACATTTAAATTATTAAAATATAATTTCATAATTATATATTTAATAATAACCATAATATAAAAGAAATAAAATCTATTAAAATTTAGATTACAAATAAAAGTATATTCTTTAAAATTGTATGTTATGAATGAAAGAGTGAAAGCTTCTTGTGGTCCAGAATGTTCTGCTTCTAAACAATATTTCAAAATATAGAACAAATAATTGAATAATTGCTTAAACAGTAAAGTAGCGGGCAAAAACATTTTGACGAGTTCTGGTGTATGTAAATGCGAACTCCGGATATCCGAAGGTCGTCTTTAACTCGCCGATGAACAAAAGAGATAGTAGTAGCTTCCGGCCCCGAACGAAACCGAAAACCAGCCAACCGTTCCAATTACGAACCGGTAAAAGCTAGATATACCGCGCGAAACGATATTTTTATATTTGGTCACGCAAAGGGTCACAAAGCAATCACTATAAGTCGAATGTCTTGTAAAAAATAAACACTGACACATTAAAACTGTTCAAAATAAATAGTCGAAAGATATTTTTGACACACTTCTAGTTGCGTGCGACGATCTACTTCATTTCATTGTCAATCAAAGTAATTGAGGTTTCAACTTACCATCTGTAGTGAACACTTCTACCTCACACAACGACAATGAGCCTTCCACTCCCACTAATTGGAGGAATACGTGTTGTCCAATCAAGGGACGTGCACATGTGAACGTTTTTGTTGTACCTTCATCTGTAATGGGGGAGTAAATAATTCATTAAAGCCATTTACATTTTTTATACTGACATTAAATCTAAATGACCATGATCTAAAAAAATGTTTTGGGGTGTTTCGTATAGGATGGCGCCGATCTATTTATAGATGAATTGTCTAAAACTTCCGCAATGACTTATATAATCGGGCATTTATGTCAATTGACATAACACACTTATAACACAGCTTATTTCATCTATTAAGTCACTACCGGCGACGATGAAGCAATTGTTATTTTCTAAAATAACATAATTAGATTTTTGTCCAAAATATAATCAAATAAAATGAAAAATTCGTATTGCTTAAATTAATAATTTGTTTAAATGACAAAATAATAGTTTTGTAAATTCTGTTATTAATTTTAAATAAATAAATCATAAAGATTTTTGGTATCCAATTACTCCTGAAAGGTCTAACTAGTACACTACGTGACGTCATTGGTCACAATAACGTTATAACGTGACCAAGCTCCTATAGAAGTGTTCGTACGGTCTCTGTCTGTAAAAGAAGCTTCCTATAGTCTTGTTATGCAATCCGTGTATACGTCCGATTGTGTATAAGATTAGGTGAAGTGTATATGTAACGCAATTTAGTATATAATTGTTTTGACTATCATTTTGTAACAGTTTTACAACTCTCTTGTTTAATGACAAAATAATAGTTTTGTAAATTCTGTTATTAATTTTAAATAAATAAAAAATAAAGATTTTTTGGTATCCAATTACTCGTGAAAGGTCTAACTAGTACACTACGTGACGCCATTGGTCACAATAACGTTATAACGTGACCAAGCTCTATAGAAGTGTTCGTACGGTCTCTGTCGGTAAAGAAGCTTCCATAGTCTTCTTATGTAATCCGTGTATACGTCCGATGGTGTATAAGATTAGATGAAGTGTATATGTAACGCAATTTAGTATATAATTGTTTTGACTATCATTTTGTGTAACAGTTTTACAACTCTTTCGTTTTACATATTTTCATAATATCTGTAACAGTTTCAATATAGCTTATGAGAAATGATCTCATTGATAATTCGTAAACAATGAGAAAGTGTATCGTTTGCAATGGTTGTTTATGATTTTCACTTTTTTATTGTTGTGAGAAAAAATTGTTTTTCCATTTTTTTTTTTAACAGTTCACTGAATTGTTTAGTTCCTCAACTGATTTTGCAGCAACTTCCTGTCACAAAAACTGGAGCAACACTCTGCAGTGGTTAACAGATTAAATAATCGCATTCACTATTTGTAAACTATCCAATCTTGATTATAGAATTAAGTAAACCTTCTCTGGATTGGGTTTGATCGTTTGATGTAAAAATAGTAACCGAATCGTTTACTAAATGCACGATTGCGCTAAATAAAGCACGTATTTTGAATTCGTGATATACCAACGTTACTCAGGCGTTTCAAAGTTACAAATTTTAACGCATTTGCAAATGAAAGCAATTGCTTTTCAGTTTCTTTTATTGTGTAATATCTTATTTGATTTTTGCTACTGGCTAATCCAAATATTTTATGATATGTATGGAATGTATTTTAAAATGTTGACATTGCATTTCTATATATACATATATATATATATATATATATATATATATATATATATATATATATATATATATACATATATATATATATATATATATATATATATATATATATATATATATATATATATATATATATATATATATATATATATATATATTATATATATATATATATATATATATATATATATATATATATATATATATATATATATATATATATATATATATATATATATATATATATATATATATATATATATATATATATATATATATATATATATATATATATATATATATATATATATATATATATACATATATTTATATATATATATTATATATATATATATATATTATATATATATATATATATATATATATATATACATATATTATATATATATATATATATATATATATATATATATATATATATATATATATTTATTTATTTATTACTATTTCCTATTTTGTCTTAAGATTACTTATGATTAAAATAACTAAAGGGTCTCCACTTACCTATAGTTCCAGGGAACCATGCACAAAGTGGATTTCTTTGGAGGTCTGAGCTACTATTGCCTACCCTTATTTCTAAATCACGAAGTGGTTGATGGCCTATAAAAACAAATGTATGTTTAGATTCATTTAAATTCTATAATGCTTGTCAAAGTTTTGAAATCATACCACAACAACCTCTAGTGGTAACTCTAACAACTTTGATCGCATACGGCCTTAGCAAGTCCACCTGCCACCACGGGCTAGCTTCTTTTTGCGTTTCGGTACATCGGCGCCCGTCATGCTCCGTTGTTCTTTCCCCATCATTCGCGTTACCTGCTCCGCCGCCACGTACGCTCGTGGACTGATTGGCGGGTTTGCGGTATGCGACATTTGTGCCACAAAAGGGCAACTCACCGATCCACCGACCCGCTGGCGAACACGTTAATATTGAACCACCAAAGGTTTCATAACTAAACCAAACAAATATAGTGTGTGTCTTTTTTACTGCATTAACTCAATTACTGATTTATATATAGATATTTTTTCATATAACCAATTGATTAATTTGAAATTTAAACGTACCCTTCATCGCAAAGATACGTCGCTGTTGTACCGGTGTCTAACGTTTTTGAACTCAGCGTAACTCGTGCATTTGGAGGCACTGCTGGATGTCCACATTTTATTTCTGAAACATAAAACATATATTAATTACATATTCTTTGTTAAAATAAGTTGGAGATAATTTAAAAAAAATAGTTCTGAAGAATTCCTCAATAGAATTAATTGTCTAATTAGAACAAACTATCATTAACGCCTCTTAAGATAAAATATATATTTTAATTAATATTAACTTCTACATTTTGATAGTTTAATATTATTACTAGTATGTCAACGGTCCGAGGAGGCCATGACATATATTTTTCATTTCTTTTGTCGCTAAATGACTAGTTCCATAAAGCAAACAAAAATTCATAAATATTTAGACATCTGTCTAAGAATCTAAGAATGAATGACCAGCTGCCTAGCGTTCCAAGTAGAAAATAGAGTATGTGACGTCATCACAATGTTTTTTATTTCTCGTGGCGTATTCAAATACTTTGATTTGAAATAAAGTTGAGTTTGTGAAGTTAAGTTGGTTAATTTAGTATAATTAAATAATTAAATAAAGACAATTATTTTTAGAATAGAAGTTTAATTTTAAAAAAATAAATACCGGACGCTATTCGCTGGAATAATTATTAAATTATAAGTACCGCAAATAGCTAAATGAAAACAATAAAAATAATCTTATATTTAATTTTTCATTATTGTTTCATGGTTTGACTAGACAAGGTTGCAAATTTGTAAAAAAGATTTCCGTTTCTATTGTGTTCAAGTTGTTTCCCAGATGAGTTACTATTATTTATTCCACATTAAGTGATTATATTCGCAATTATATACGATTTATACACTGCATTGAGAAATGTTGAATTATTTTTGATATTCACAAAAAAAAATGTGTATATCTTTTCATATGTTTAGGAATTTGTATTTATGCAATATGTGATGTACTCTGTCGGGTTATTAAGTTTCTCTCAGAGAGTTCTTAATTAATTAGAGGAAATCTTTGCAAAATTATTACTCTAGAAACAAATCATTCGCGTTATGGTTTCGAAACAACGGAAAACAAATTAAAATCACCACTATTAGTTCGTGTTCAAGCGTAATATCGTGACGAATTTCTATTTTGTTTGTTGGTGAACCAAAGAATGAGAAAATTGTAAAAACCGTTACAATAAAACAGTTTCTTTAGTATAAGAATGTGCAAATGTTTGAAACTAGATGAAAAACCTTGTTGAGAATCCGTTATAATAATTTATTTATAATCACATCGTTAATGGACTTTGACCAAAAACAAAAGAATTGTCTCTGTTGTTTATTTATAAAATAATAATAAATATTTCATTATATTGTCACTAATACTCGCGATTTGAATAAAATGTTGAGGTAAAAGTGATAATGTTCAAAATGATAAAACTACTTCCTATTGAGTAACTATTTAACCTTTTCAAACAAATTTTAAAAGTAAAAGTACAAATATAATTAGTAATAAAATCGCTAATCCACATGTGGTGTCATCTGCATCCTGACATTTGCATAATAATCATCATTAATAATAATGAAATGTCATAGGAAAATCTCAGGAAGCTGTGATTTCAACAAAAGAATTAAGTGCGCATTTCTAATCTCTTATAAGACAACAAAATAATATAAGAATTTCTATAATCTAACAGGTGAAAGTTGAATATAATATTATTTATAGACCGCCATTTTGTTTTCCTCCTTTGGTTATGGTGTAGGTGTAGCGAAATGTCACATATACACGCTCTGATTTACCTACAGATACAAATACAGAGAGTGAATGTGAGTTTAGGTTGCACATGGGTAAGTGATCTTGGACCAAACTAACGGTACCTGTTAGTGATACGCCTACTGCTCTTAACCTACAATACTTAATTTTTTTTTGCTAAATTTCTATATTTTTTATTCTTTACTACACTTTTTCAACTTGTTTTATTTGTTTCATCAAAACAGAATATTTTTTAAAAAATATGTATTTGTTTGCGAAACTAATTAATTTCTGTACGATTATTCTTAAAATATTTAGATACTTTGAATTTTATAAATTTAAATATATTTGTATATATTAAATAATATTTATAGAATTTCTATAAATTTATATATATATATATATATATATATATATATATATATATATATATATATATATATGTATATATGTATATATGTATATATGTATATATGTATATATGTATATATGTATATATGTATATATATATATATATATATATATATATATATATATATATATATATATATATATATATATATATATATATATATATATATATATATATACATATAGTTTAAATAAACTAGGGTTTAGTGACTGTTTATAAATGATGCAAGTTAAAAGGCGACCTAGTTTTCTTTTTAAAACATTGATTATTTACCTAACCCAAAACTATCCACTTGATTGGGATATATATATATATATAATATATATAGTGACAGAAAAAACTTCAAAAAAATGCTATAAAACACTTTTCTAAATTGAAACTACTTCGGATAAGATCTATTTCGGTCTATGATTCTAAAGTAGAGAAAAATCAGCAACGAAAAATACATAAATAGATGTTTATTTATAAAATAAATTAATAAAATATACAAAGAAACTCTTAAATAATAAAAAATGCTTTAGCTAAATCTCAATACCAATCGAAACAATAGAATAAATCGCTAACCAGGTTAGTAGTGAATTAAATCAAAGTAACCGGTAATGTAGTTACCGTTACATGACCAGTAGCTAGTACGACGCGATCGACAAGCGTTTGTCAACCCATAGTTCACAATGTGATCACATGAACCCACTGACACGGATTTAAACCGTTTACCCATCGAAATACATTATGTATTCATATTAGCAACTGGAGCATTCTAATTGTATTTGATTACCTATTTTAATATTGGTTCATTATTTATGTTATCATACAAACATATTTTTTTAAATATTCTATACGTACCTATGTATATATTAAATAAAATTCATTCAAATTGTCTATGCTACATTCAACCAGAACCGGACTGGACCATCGGGAAACCGGGACATCTCCCGGTGGGCCAACAGGCACAAATGGGCCAAACGACCCAAATGTATAGTTTTTTCATGGTCTTAAAACTAAATGGAGGCCAAATTATCAATTTTCCCAGTGGGACAAATTGTTCTAGTCCAGCCCTGGGTACAACACATAAGAAATGCGTGTTCTTGTATGTGAACGCATTGACGCAATGGTATACCACACCATAACCATACTAAAAGCGATCTTATAGGATGAATGATAACGCTGTCCCAGTTACCACGGGTGTCATAGTTACACCTGTCATCCGTTCATCTTGCTGTTGTTATTATTTGAGTTACTTTTGTCCCTGAATATCTTGAATAGGTTAAACATCAAAAATATTAATGACTAACTCAAATGCCAAGCGCTCATACATTTTGGCAGCTATTTGATTTATTGAGCAACCACTTAACAGCGCCCTGAGCAACTGTTTAAGCGCTCATAAACGTTAAAAGCTGTTTGCTTTATTGTGCAACCGCTTAGCAGTGCCCTGAGCAACTGTTAAGCGGTCACAAACGTTGAAAGATGTTTGCTTTATTGTGCAACCGCTTAACAGAGTCCTAAGCAACTGCAAAGTGGTCACAAATATTGAAAGCTGTTTGCTTTATTGTGCAACCGCTTGGTAGCGCTCTGAGTTACTGTTAAGCGGTCGCAAAAGTTGAAAGCTGTTTGCTTTATTGAGCAACTGCTTAGCAGTGGTATGAGCAATTTTCAAAATTGAATAAACTAAATGGTACTAAAAAAAAATATTTAAAATATATGGCATTGGCCAAGTTGTGTTTATTCCCTTTCCTGCTCTAAATCAATTGTGAAGGTTAAAATTAAAATTATAATTTCCACAAAATAAATTTATGCATGTGGTGAGCTCAAATATCTGGTTTAACATTACAAACGCTGATGACACATATTTAAATTTGCATCTTTTATTTATTGTTCCGTAGTTGGAACAAATCTATAAAAGGAGCCTGTTTTTTTAATCAAAATATAAATATGGATGTTAATTTCTATTAGGTACTTAATCAAAGGACAAATCTTAACTTTCATATTGTATTATATATATATATATATATATATATATATATATATATATATATATATATATATATATATATATATATATATATATATATATATTATATATATATATATATATATATATATATATATATATATATATATATATATATATATATATATATATATATAGTCTATATATATATATATATATATATATATATATATATATATATATATATCTATATATATATCTACGAGGGTGGTCTGAAAGTTTCCGACCTAACAAAGATACAAGACATTTTTTCAGAATTTTATTTTTTATTTTTCAACATAGTCTCCTTGTAACTCTACACACTTCTTCCAGCGATGCTCCCATTTCTGTAACCCGTCCAAATAGTACTCGGCGTTTTTCTCTGCAAAATAATTGTTCACGAAGGTGATTGCCTCTTCATTTGACGAAAATCTCTGTCCTCCGAGCGCAATTTTTAGATGAGGGAACAAAACGAAGTTGCTTGGGGCTAGATCTGGTGAGTAAGGCGGATGGTCAAGCAGTTCAAACCGCAATTCGTGGATTTTCGCCATGGCAACCGCTGAGGTGTGAGACACGTTTTTGGTCTAACGTGAGCAAACGCGGCACCCAACGCGCGGACATCTTTCTCATGTCAAAATGTTGATTTAATATGTGACAAACACGTTCTTTTGACATGTTCATAACCTCTGCTATCTCTCTCACTTTAATTCGGCGGTCGTCTAGCACCATTTCGTGAACTTTGGCGATGTTTTCGTCGGTAGTTGCAGTTTTTGGACGTCCCGAACGTTCATCAACTCCCAAGCTCTTACGGCCACGTTTAAATTCAGCTGTCCAACATTTCACTGTGGTAAATGATGGTGCAGAGTCCCCATACACAGAATCCAACTCATCTTTGATTTGCGTAGCGTATTGCCTTTCAAAAACAAATATTTGATGACAGCTCGATACTCGATTTTGTCCATTTTCATAAAAACACTCACATCAACTCACTCAAACGACTGTTACATAACAACTGCGCGTCCAAAATGGCTGAAACTTTGGTGAGTAACTGTCAACAGATGAACAACGAAATTCCCTAGCTTTTATTTACAAGTGCTGCTATCTTCATGTTGAGGTCGGAAACTTTTCAGACCACCCTCGTATATATATATATATATATATATATATATATATATATATATATATATATATATATTATATATATATATCTATATATACATACATATATATTTATATTTGTAATTATAGTTATTATAAAAACCTATAACTACAAATATTAATTATGTCTGAAGTCCATTTGTGGCACTTCATTTTGTGTTGATTGAGCTAATCGTAGTACGATCGTACTTCATTACTTAGTAAAAAATACTTTAAATGTACCTATATTTACTATTTAAACAATTGTTGCAAATTATTTATAGAATTTTGACATTTTATATAACCTGTTTTTCTTAGTTAGATAATAATCCAAAATCGTTTATTATCTGTAGATTTTCGTGACTCATGCATTTTTGGCAATCTTCTCTGTATGTAAATTTGTTTCGAAAATCGTCATAATGTTTCCGGCTAAAATACGTTTAATTAGGCACGGGTCTTAATTAATTAAGTATGCGGGTGTAATTAGTCATAATAACTATAATTATACAAACAAAAAGATTATAGTTAGCGATCCAGCTTAGAATATTTGTTTAGGCTTCTAAAACAATTAGAACCAGCTGTTATAGCACTTCCAGCATGGTTTGTTACTTAACTATTTTTTAGTGTCTACTATAAGCTTCATTTATCTAATAATTAAAACTAATTCTTCACATTTTACGCTTGATCTAAGGCCTGAAAGGAATAATTCTTTTCTCATATACCTAATAGTGTTTTCATAATTAAATGTTTAATTTTGTTAAAACACTTCTAAGAAATGGTGAGATTCAAAGACAATATACGATTTAAAATTGACAAGATTTGTAATGATAGAAAGCGTCATGTTAAGTTTTGATGTGATGACGAGAAAGTTGAGAAATTGAAAGATATATTATCATGTGACGGATATGATAATTAGTTGAGAACATATGCATTTTGCTCCAGTTTTTTAACCCGTTTGTAAGCTAGACCATTTGCATCTTCTCGCTATTTACACATTTAGTTTATGTGCTAATAGGCATCATTTGTCAGTTAAACCAGATGGTTGATAGAATAAATAAATCTATTTAATTTCTATTATACTAATAAAATGTTTTGAAGGAGAGGCGGGGGGGGGGGGGGGGCACCGTAAACAGTGCAATAAAACAAAAACTAATGAATAAAAAATAAATAAAAGCGAAATAATGTCTATTATTAATATCGAGTATAAATCACGGAAATGTAAAACTTTATTGATTTATTGAGTGTATCGGTGACCCTACCAAAAGAATCTGAGTACAATTGGTAGTTGGCGTTATATGAATGTTGTAGTAGGCGAAATTTATTAAATATATACGACCACATACTATATGTGTACACTTGTGCACTTTATTGTTGTGGATGATATGAATAAAGTGTCACAATATTAATTATTTTATTTGTGACATTTGCCATTTAATAACATGCGATTTCCTTATATAAGAATTGGCAATGTATAAATATTAAATACACTATTAAAGTGAATGGTTGTGGTTTGGTTTCGGTTACCTGTGCGCCTAAGGTAAGATTCGTTATAAGTCAAGGTGATCGAGGTCTTGTTTAAAAACTTGGTTGCATGGTCACTACTACGCTATATACATTTAATATAACACTTAATCAAATTTGATATTTAAAAAAAACCATGTGGAAAATGCAAATATATATTTATTTTATCAACTATTAAATATAAATGTGTTGTTGTTCTACACTCGAATTTATAATTTTGGTTTTAAAATGTAGTTATGGTGTGCAGGGCACTAATATAAATAGTGGTTTCTCTAAAAATAAAGTGTTACTACGACTTATATAATTTTGTGATTGTTTTCAAATGTGAAGTTTTCTGTCTATTATCTTGGATATCGTGTGAAATTATCAACATATAATTAAAATGATAATACCTCCTTTAGTAACTGAGTCATTTCCATTAATTTTTTTATTAACTATTGCGTGTATAAAAGATGATACATTTATTAGAATAATGTTGAAATAGGCGTTGGTCTAAAGCACTTCAATAGTAGTAGTACACAACCTAACCTTGTCTCAAATGTCCGCTACCGGACATAGTACAAACATTTCAAGGTTAATAGTTTTCACAATTTGCAACCAATTTTAATATTAATTATTAATCTTAAGATTGCATATTATAATTATTTATATTAAAACAGTTTAAATTTTAAAACTAACCAACAATTTCTTGTTACAGGTATCCAATAATAAAAACACCTTCTAGAACTTCAGAAATCAGTAAGTGTTTTATAATTTTTTTTTCCTGATGAATTATCTAATAAATGTGTATGTAAAATCGATTATAAATAGTTAATCGTTAAAGATTGTTATAAACCTATGTTAATTTTAATTTACTTTAGTGAACTTCAACTATAAATTAATAATAAAAGTCTTATTCTTCACAAGAAACTGTGAAGAATAAGACGTTTTATTGTACTTTTATAATTCATATCTTCACGATGAAATTCCTCAACGATATAAATTAATAAGTTTTATTTTATGTTGTAAAACTATTTTAATTTCAATATAAAAGTTCTAATTTATTTATTAAATTTCGATCAATTACTCGCTAGAATCTATTTAGAAATTTAGATCTTAATACTTTTCGAGTATAGTACTACAGCTTTATAGAAGTAATTTTGTTGTTTTATGAAATATATTTAAGTTTCTCACCCCCTAACCAATTCTATTCCACAACGTTCGTTCCGGTATGATTGTTCTTACATTTCGACCACATGACATTTCCTTTTGCTTCATATTTATGCACCATATGTCCGGTACATTGTGTATGTTCAAACTTAAGACATCTGGTATATTTGTCTCAATTTCAAGTGCGAAAGAATCATGTATCATGTTGTGTTTGTATTTGTTTGCTACTTACGCGCGAACGGTACAGTTCACAACTAATTTCGAGGAAACACGGTTGGTTATTTGTCCTAAATTGTTATGTTTTCGAGACCCTTCACTCAAAATGAGACTTAACGTCCCTCGTAGGCTCACGTTGAGTTATTTCAACGTTTCTATAAAGTGTAATATGAGTTGAACCATATCGTGTTTTTCAAGTGATTTGTTTTGGCTTCCGAATTTCTGATTTATGTAAATGTCAACTTAAAGCGTTCTGGGTAATTATTTATGGCTGCACTGTTTATTTAAAATTGTCAGGGGCGTACGAAAATTAGAGTAAATAAACAGTTATGAAGATGAACATTTTGTAGCGAAAATATATATTTTATAATATAGCCTAAAGTAATTAATAACTTTTATATATATATATATGTGTATATAT
>JADQWA010000219.1:57583-174168 GCA_018344505.1 Nebria ingens riversi
ATATATATATATATATATATATACTAGTGAATAACCTTTCATTATTCTCGGTTTAAAGTTTAAACTTTCTAATATGCAATATTATCTAATATTTTAAATACATAATAACAAAATCCAATAAAGTATAAAAAATCATTTCAAACTTTCATTTCCCAACCTTACAAAAAAAAATACTTAACAATTATATGTACGTAAAAACTAGTAACTGGCATTTTAAAATATTCGGTAAAAAAATTACAAACATCTAAACACATTAACATTTATTTAAAATTATAATAAAGTACATAACTTTCTTTGCTAAAAACTCCAAACACTTGTTTTTATTTTTATAAAAATAATTACAGTTTATGACAAAACAAGTTTACATATTTTGCGTAACGACGTCATTTTTCTGTATTTAGCTATTATGATATAGTTAATTTACACGACCCACACTCAATATTAATGTCAAGAACCGCAAATAAATAGTGATTGGTTATATACAATTTTATTAAGAAATTAATGGCGTCACATTGTACCTTAGTAATATTTCTGTATGTTATATGGCGCATTTTTTTATTTTAGTAACGTCAAAATGATGTATCTTGTAAATATGAAATAAAAACCGGGTAAATGTGATTTGAGAATGTCAGTGCGCTTATACAAAACGATTTAGTTTGCCGCATTGTATATGCATGGGTTTTGAAGTAAATAAATTTGGTTCATATGTTATTAGGTTAGGAAATTCGCAATTTTATTATTTTAAAGGTTAAACATATTGCAGATTTTTCGTATGTTTAACCTTTACTCACTTTTACATCGTCGTAGGTAGTATCGTATAGCTAAAGCATTCGCTTCTCTCGAAGTCTTCAAATATATATATATATATATTATATATATATATATATATATATATATATATATATATATATATCACACATATACTTGGTCGTCACTCGCTCGTAAGACCAATATTTGTCGCTCCTTCTTCTCTAAAGATACTGAACGGAATGTCAACAAATTTAGCATAACGTAATCTATGAGTGTACCTTCACAATTTAAATCCACTTAGCTATTTATTTACACAAACATTCGCTATGTATAATGGCTTTCGCCAATGCTTAGTTTTAATAGTGAATCTCGTAACCACTTCGCTTCTCTCTAAGTTTTCAAATATATATACATATATAACTCATATATCTTGGTCGTCATTCGCTCGTAAGACCAATATTTGTCGCTCCTTCTCCTCTAAAGATACTGAACGGAATGTCACCAAATTTAGCATACGTAAACTATGAATGTACCTTTCACAATTTAAATCCACTTAGCTATTTATTTACACAAACATTCGCTATTTAGGTAATGGCTTCGCCAATGCTTGTTTTAATAGTGAATCTCGTGAACCACTTCGCTTCTCTCTAAGTTTTCAAATATATATACATATATAACTCAGATACTTGGTCGTCACTCGCTTGTAAGACCAATATTTGTCGCTCCTTCTCCTCTAAAGATACTGAACGGAATGTCACCAAATTTAGCATACGTAATCTATGAGTGTACCTTTCATAATTTAAATCCACTTAGCTATTTATTTACACAAAAATTCGCTATTTCGGTAATGGCTTCGCCAATGCTTATTTCAATAGTGAATCTCGTGAACCACTTCAGTAGCTATGTAATCAATATATTCTACAAATATTATAGTTATGATTGTCCACTACGGAGGTGCTTCAATCGTTATTGAGTGAAAGTAAAATACAATTGCAATTCAATACGATTAAACCACGACTTTAGTTTTCACTAATAATCAAAATACGAAACCACAAATACAGAAGATTAACAATAGCACTTTCTATTATTAATCTTTTGTATATCTGAGGTTCTTCCCGATTTTTATCTTATTTATATAAATCAATTTCACTTTATATTCAACGTCTTTGAGTTAGAGATCCAGATATCCTTGAGTTAAAAAAATCTTAACAATCTAATGCACAAGATGTGCGATGCCCCATCCATGACCTACTGGATGCAACGTGAGATAGAAATGATAGATAACTGATGCCTTTATGTTGATGTGACGTCACACATGCATGCTTCTATTCAAATATGTGCCGAGAATTTTAAATTTACCCTTAAAAACAGGTATTTATTGTAGTTGTTTCAGAGATGTCAACGCTAGGTCAGAGCACATTTTTTTAAAATAAACATTCTTACAAAATAGTAGTGTTCATGCTTGAATTTTATTAGTTATATTTATGATGAAATTCAACATTTTATTGCACATTTAATTGTTTTTCTTAAGAACTTCAATGCTGCGTCTAGTTGTTTATTTTCAATATGATTAAAATAAAATACACTATAAATTCAAACCTTCATTTATAGGATTTTAAAAGCAATTATCTAAAGTCAAATTATGAAAATAAATTATTGTATTCCAAATCGTTGTTTTATTAATTAATTAGTATCTTTTAGATGTACACCTGCGCAAAATGGTTAATTATGTTTTAATAAATTAGTTTAATTTATTATTTTCATATTAAATTTGACCTTATTTTGTAATATCCTATTACAGAAATCAGTCAAATATATTAGAATTTTAGAAACAACATCCTTTTTCGCAATCTAACTTTAATTTATTTTGATTAAATTATTTTTAAATCAATCACGTCCTTAAATCGACATTAAATAACTATAAATTTAAACGCAAAAGAATGTGTGCACCTGTATTATTGTTATTGCAAACTTTAAATTGTTAATTATGTATTTGTAGGAGTATAATTGTATATCTTCTTCATTTGAAGCGTGGTCAGTTATGAATTATTAATACATTTTTAAACGTCAATAAGTAAACATTCCAAATTTTTGAGATATTATCAGTTAAGGTCAAAGTCAAATGTGGAGATTTAAAAAAATTATTAGGTATTTTGAAAATTTATATTAAAATGAAGGATCTCAGATTTCTCTACTCTAATTTCATTTATAAGATAATTTCTGATGCACTTTCCCAATAATCACTGGCTTTAATGTATCTTCTTGTTTTTGATTATTTTGCTTTCGTTTATGTTATAAAATTCTACTTGTCGCAAACATACACAAATAAACTGACACACACATCCCTTTGGCATGAAAATATTGCGATTAATTAATTGTCAAACTGTGTGTTTTTTTATAATATAATTTTCCAATATTAATTCATTGGCAAATCCTAACATAATTAGTTATTAATTTGAATATTAATACACTTTGCAATTAATATATACCTAGCTAATTATATTTTCTATAATAGAAAACGCCAATAATTGTATAAATATATTATAAAATTATCTGAAGCTTCTAATACTAGATTTTTATTAGAAAGTAACACACACTTAAAAGATATATAATAAATCTACCATCATTCATATATATATATTTGTTTTTATTGATATTCAATGCCCGATTTTACATACATACATACATACATAGCTAAGCTATCGTTGGTTGATATATCTGAGGAAGGGAAAGTTGAAATTCAACTTGAAACCAAAATAACAACAAATTCATTCGTCGTATAGAAAATATCTTATAGGCTTGTATGCATATTAATTTGCTATTTGTAATTTATTCTGTCTGGCCTACCATAAAACGGGGTTATATTAACTGGTTTAGGGTAAAAGTTGGAGAATTGGTCAGTATTCCCCCATAGGGTCAACCATACACAATCACACTTCGTAAAGTATGTCAATACATTTTGAGTGTTCAAAATATATATTAAAATATAATTCTTTATTTAAAACAACAATAATTTGACTTTCGAAGTAAATTAAAATGTTTATTTTGTTCTTTATTAAAAATAGCATTTTATTAAAACGTTTGAATCTATATATAATTCATTCTTTCTCTCTGTATGCACCGTGTATAAGAGTTATTTAATTTTATAAATAAATAATATAAAATATTTTTAAAATTTCGAAGAAACGTTTAAAATACAAAAAGAAATTGTTAATATTTCTGCATCCGCGTAGAAAATACAAACTATCATGTTTTTAAGCTATAATAATTATTAGAATTTCAAAACATTTCTTTCAACAATAGATTTCAGCATATATATGTAACAATTAAAAATCAAACACTCCGAATATTCACGAAACCTTGTGTAACAATCCATTTCATCGAAAATTACCTTGAGAATTAGTCCACTTCAAATTGACAATCACTAATAGCACTAAACACCAAAAACTCGCTCCTTGATCACAAAAATACATATTGAAAAAACACCTTAATTTATTTATCCAAAAATCACTCACTAAACACCATTTTTAAATCACCAAACACCCAGTTGAAAACCACTAATATTTTACAAAATTGTCTGATAATCTTCCGCGATTCATGTGTTTGAATATCACGGGTCTGAATCACCTTCTACACGGCGAGGACGAAGAATGAATGTAGAATTTTTCAAAGTGTTCAACTTCAAGCTAACCGCGATTTTACGGCAATGGTGCGCATGGCTGTGACGTCATATGGGACAAAATAAAAGAAATGTTGCGGTTGATGAGGAGTAAAGCCTATATAGGTGAAGTTAACGGTCTGAACTGAAGACGTGCTTGTATGGTCTATAGCCGTGGGTGTTTCGTGACTCCTGATGGCTATGCAGAGTCCCAGACTAATGCGAAGTCAATGAGGTGTCTTCTGCCATTTTTATTGTGTTGAGCTTATATTTACTTGTGGGTATTTTTTACAATTAAACATACAATAGAATAAAGAACAATTAAATTTATATTATCTACGGAAATGTACTCTTTTTATATAATATCTTAAGTATTTGAAATAATAGTACTATGAAGTCGTGAACGGTACATTTAAAAACAACTTTTTCTACAAAAGTTGTAAGATATAATATCTTTATTCTTATAATTATCATATTTGAACTAAATTCAGTAGTTTTTAAGATAAATAATACATTTTTAATATATAATACAGTTATACATCTATTAGTAAATATTAAAATGCATTTTTTCCCTGAACGATACAGTTTACATAAAAAGATTCCAAATAAAAGTTGTAGAACGTATTAATCTCTTTAATTCTTATAATAATCATATTTTCTTAAAATCTACCCATTGTTGAGATATTTCATGAAAACAAAATGCAACAATTAAATAGCGATATGCCTCATATACTATAGGTGACCATAGTAACGCAACTATTAGCTGTGTTGCTCAGTTGAGTAATATTCAACTGTGTTGCTAAAGTAACAAACATTCAGGCGTGATAAAATTTTAAATTGTGTCATCATCTTTATTTTCCTTATAGTAATGTCTTCAATAACAAATTTCAAATGACATTTACCCATTTATAGAAAATCAAAATTATTTTTAGTAAAATAATGTAAAATATTAGCTAAAATTTATCTTAACCTCACAAAGTTAAACGTCAAAATGTATACTCATATAGTAAATAATTTACAAAATCTACCCTTAAAATTAATTCTAAGCAATACAGTTAAAAATTATTTAAAGCAAAGTAACGTTACGAAAAGATCCAAGTGTTTATATTCAACAATAAACAATAGTGCGAATCAAAACATTTATTTTAATAAACAGGTATGTGTTAACCTAAAAATGTATTATTGAATAATAATTATTACAAATACATCTTGTAGATTTTAAAACGTATTAATGAAGAATATAGTGCCGTTTGTTCTTTAATCAATCGATCAAGTGTAAATAGTTTTAAATATACTCATTTAAATGCTAGGACATTTCATTCATCGTCAGTAAAAAACACTCTGCCTCCACCACCAAAAAACCCGAATCCGGATAAAAACAAACCAGAAAAAGACGATGATGAAGATAATAAAGTATCGTCTTTACTCGCGAAAGCGTTCTTATGGATGTTAACCGCGTATATGGTCATAGCGGTTATTTCGTTGTTGTTTCCAAGTAGCAACCAACCTGAAGTATATATGTTTATTACGGATTAGAACATAATTTAATCATGTTAATTATAGGTTGTAAGATATGTGTCGTGGAATGAGTTTGTACATCATATGCTCGCGCAAGGGGAAGTTGAAGAAATTATTGTCAGACCCGATGTAGAAATTGTTACTATTATTTTACATGAAGGAGCTATTGTTAAAGGAAAAAAGGTATTATTTTATGACTAAAAACGAAATAAATCACCTTATATTCGTTATTAAAAAAAAATTACAATATCGAAACTAAAAGACATTAATTGCATACTGACTAAAAACTAAATAAATCGTCTAATATTCATTAATTTAAAAAAAAAACAATTTCGACACTAAAAGACATTTATTATCAAAAAATAACATTGATTTATTATGTTGTTTAATTGCGGAATAAATGTAAGATGGACCAAATTACGATACTATAAAAAATGTTAAATTATTCGTTAAACAAAATCATATTATCATTCCAAATAATAGATGGATCACCGAACCTTTCACATGAACGTAGTTGATGTCCAAAGATTCGAAGACAAACTTCGAGAAGCGGAACGCCGTTTAGGAGTCAACGAAGGTGTACCAGTAACTTATGAACGCGGTGGTGACACCGCTGGAAAACTGCTACTGTCTTTAGTAATCGTCGGAATCTTAGTATCTCTATTAAGTCGTAGTCGAAGTATTAGACCTCCAATATCCATGGATACATTTGTAAGAATATTCAAAACATACTAAAAACACTTTAAAATATTTTGAATTCTCCTAGACACAACTTGGACGCGCAAAATTTACATTGGTTGATCCTTTAACCGGCCCCGGTAAAGGTGTTCATTTTGCTGATGTGGCCGGTTTAAGAGAGGCCAAGCAAGAAGTGATGGAGTTTGTTGATTATTTAAAACGACCTGAGTTTTATAAAAATTTGGGGGCTAAAGTACCAAAAGGAGCTCTGTTGTTAGGGCCTCCAGGGTGTGGTAAAACCATGTTAGCCAAAGCGGTTGCGACAGAATCTAATGTGCCGTTTTTAAGTATGAATGGTTCTGAATTTATTGAAATGATCGGTGGTTTAGGTGCTGCTAGAGTCAGGTGAAAAATATATATTTTTTTTTTATTAAAATACTATTCTGAATCCAAGTTAGGTTCGAATTTAATATAAAAATATGTTATTTGCGATTTTTATTAAATTTCAATGTAAAATAGATATACTCGTATAAAAAAGTCTTGTACAGATTTGATTTACAACCCTGTAACTAACTAATCATTTTATAAAGTTTAAAATAAATACTCTATTCCGCTATAGAGATCTTTTTAAAGAAGCAAAAAAACGTTCACCTTGCATCATATACATCGATGAAATTGATGCAGTTGGGCGCAAGCGTAGTTCACAAGCCGGTTCCTCCGGCGTTAGTGGTGAAAGTGAACAAACCTTAAACCAACTCTTAGTAGAAATGGACGGTATGGCCTCAAAAGAAGGTATAATCATGCTCGCCTCAACAAACCGCGCAGATATTCTCGACAAAGTAAAATTGCACCTACCGCTAACAAAAATCAAGCAAAATATGTTTAATTCCTTAATTCATAGGCTCTATTACGTCCTGGTCGATTTGACCGGCATATTCTAATAGATTTACCCGATTTGGAAGAGCGGCAACAGATATTCGTGCAACATTTGAAAGGGATATGCTTGCAACTGAGCCCTGAGTTTTATTCAAAACGCTTAGCGTACTTGACACCAGGGTTCAGCGGCGCTGATATCGCTAATGTTTGTAATGAAGCGGCACTGCATGCGGCGAGAAGCAAACAAACTAGTGTTAGTGGAGATAATTTAGAGTATGCAGTTGAACGGCTTGTTGGTATGGAGTTTTTCAAAAAATGTGTACCTCATTAAAGAACAGCCATTTTAAATTTGCCCCAAATGTTCTAGGCGGTACAGAAAAACGAAACCATGCCATGTCTCCGGAAGAAAAACGAATTGTTGCTTATCATGAATCAGGCCACGCTTTAGTAGGTTGGATGTTAGAGCATACTGATGCGTTACTAAAAGTAACCATAGTACCTCGTACTAATTTGGCCTTGGGTTTTGCTCAATACGTACCTAAAGATCAAAAGTTGTATACGAAAGAAGAGGTTCGTCATATAACAAATCATCACTGATAAATTCAATTAAAAATGTAATTTCCCGTAGTTATTTGAGCGAATGTGTATGATTCTTGGTGGGAGGGTAGCAGAATCTCTAACCTTTAATAAAATCACAACTGGGGCTCAAAACGATTTGCAGAAAGCTACAAAGATGGCGTACGCTCAAGTCAGAGAATACGGCATGAGCAATACAGTCGGTTTGATTTCGTTCACAGAACAGGAAGTTAAAGAATTAGGCCGAAGGCCTTATAGTAAACGTTTAGCTTCAGTTATCGATGAAGAAGCACGGAAATTAATTTATCAAGCGTATCTTAATACTGAAAAAGTATTAACTGATAATAAAGAAAATTTGAAACTTGTGCGTTTTTTCACAAATTTAAATTAAGATGATTATAAATTAAGTTTCTTTTAGATGGCTGAGTCTTTGCTGAAGAAAGAAACTCTTAATTATAATGATGTTGAGTTATTGTTAGGTCCGCCACCGTTTGGTAAAAAGCGCCTGATTGAACCTGCCGATTTTGAAGCGTCATTGGGTAAAGAAGCTAATGAGAAAGATGGAAAAATTGATGAAATTAATAATACAACTAGTGAAAAATCTTAGTTATTTTTTGTAATATATATTTATTCTTAATACATTGTTTAAGTTGATTGATTTGTTTTACTTGTCCTGGTTAATTTCTCTTGGATGCATCGACGTGACTATTTTATAAGTTAATGCTACGCCACTGTTTGGTGGATTCTATTTTTATATATTTAGTATAAATCACTAACAATTTTATCAATAAATTTCGCATATGGGATTATGAAATTGTAACCTTTAAGTAGCCTCTGGTAAAACGTAAACAAATATTGAAGCTAAATGAGTGATTATTCTAAGAAACATGGTAATATTAAGGAAATATTTACATAGCCAATAAACAATATACCAGATTGCTATTCTATGCACAACAAATATAAAGCGGCAAAAATTCTAGATGTCTAATTAAAATAATCTTTTTTGAAGCATACTTTAACTTATATATAGTTATGACTATTGTTGTTGTTAGAAATATATTTATAGTTGATATTTTGAGGTGGCTGAAGTTTTAAGAAGGTTTATTACTAATGAGTAAGTGCAGCATCATATGTATGATGGGTAGAATTTTCATAGAACACCTGTGTTGCGCCTAGGGGTCTATTTGAATGCTAGAGATGGAATGGAATGTGGGACATTTTTAAATATATTTACAGATATAATGCGCTTCTGTTTGTCGTAGTTACATCTTTATTTTAATATAAATTTAACAAATTTACTCAAACTTGTGTGTAAATATGATATATTTTTGAATTTAATTGTTGTTTATGATTTATAAATATAAAGTAAAATATACTCTAGGTGGTCGTATTTTTTAAAAATTTTATATATTAATTTAAAATATTTATATTAGAAATACTATTTACACGTTTGCTGAGTTTAAAGTAGATATATCTAAAGTAGAAAATTAAATAATGTACTCTATTTAGAGTTTTAATTGTTCCAAATTCGAATACCGAATACAGCTTTTGCGGTATAATGACATCTTTTTCTTATGAAACTGTATGATTCATTATTAGTAGAATAATCATAAGAACTTGCCGGAAACTAATAATTGCAACCCGTTAAATTTCTGTAAGGGTGGTCACTATCGCATTCCTATCTAAGCCTCTTCGCCCCCCCCCCCCCCAAGTAAAAGGTAACAAAAACCACCTCTGTTGCAAAGACTTTAAACCTACCGCTCCACGTTAATTGGTAGCTAAAGTGGGGTCCCTGCCACCCAACGCCGCTACCCACATCTCATAAACAAGTTTTCGTAAAGTTGAAGATTGCTCGGTTTCTGCTGCTGCAGTGTACAGATCTGTAGTGTTTCACATCTAGACTGCCGCATAATGTTACAAATATTTGTCTTAAAATTGACGATTTTAAAGTGGTAAAGTGTAAATAAGGTGTTGATTATTGTTATCGAGCTGTGATTGTTAAAAATGTAAGTATGTTTTTTTTTTAAACAAGAGCATGGAGATTTTTTCAAAGTTATTGTTGGACATTGGCGCGACAACGTTTTTCCTAAAAGGGCACCTTAAAAATATATTTTCCATTCATATGAATTTCTTGGAAAATTTTATTATCTTTCAAATTAAGTGAATGACTCCTAATTTTTTTTGTCGCTTGCTCATATTTTATTTTTTATAGATTCAAAATGATAAAGTGGGTGTTGCTGTGCTGCCTGGCAATAGGTCTATTTTTTTTCTTACACACGGTCCAGTGTTGTAACGAAGCTGTTTGTGGATCTGTTGTTAGTAAATGTATGCTGACCCAGTCCTGTAAATGTGATTTAAAAAATTGTTCATGTTGTAAAGATTGTTTTAACTGTCTGAGTTATCTGTATAGTGAATGTTGTTCATGTGTTGGTGAGTTTAAAAATAAAATCCCGCCTAAATATGAATGATAATTTGCCTGTCGTTGTAGAAATGTGTCCGAAACCAAACGATACTAGCAGTCCATTAAGTAAAAAATCTCACGTCGAAGACTTCGATGATTACATCCCTGGACTTTTTCAGGCGCTAACAATTGAGCCTGACAAAGAATTACGTTGGACAACGTACACGTTTCCTGTTGACCACGATTTAACTAATGCCTTTAGTCCGAAACCGGAAAAAGAAATTAAATATCATCTTCGTAAGTTGTCTAAAATAGGGTTGCCACTTAGCAAAAATCTTTTAACTATACAAAGTAGAAATATTTGTTTAATGTAATTAGGAAATATTGCCATTCGTTATGAAATTATCCCTTTTAGAAAGTGTTGAACAAGAAGTTGATCCAGTGAAACCAAATGTGGTAACTTTAAATTGTACTGTAGTGTACATGGCCGAATGTATAAGTTACAATAAATGTAAAAATATTTGTCAGTCTATGGGAGCCTCGAGTTACAGATGGTTCCACGATGGTTGCTGTGAATGTATTGGACATATTTGTATTAAATATGGTATAAATGAAAGCAGGTACGTCATTTATGATATAAATGTATTATTAGCGCTAGTGACGTCACTGTTAAATGCGCGATAGCTTATCTGCACAGAGTATGCTTTATAATAACATATATATATATATATATATACTATTTTTCACACTTTAGTAGTGGTAGGTATAGGCAATGCATTTCACATATATCTAAAGTTGGTATACGTACATTATAGCACGTACCGCACCACAAAAATATGACAGTATATTTCGTGAGTTGGTATACCATGTAGTGTTGGCCAGTAGTTCTTAACGTAGAATTATTTGATTATTGAAAATCGATGTTATTGCCATCATAATGTAGGAAAGTTCCTTCTGACATTTCTAACGAAAATTAATTGAATGACTTGGTCCATTGACTGCCAAAAAGTTTGAAAAATAGTATAATTGTTTCTATTAAAAAGAACAATAATAACAGCACGTATTGGATATGTTCGAATGGTTATTAACATTTAATACTAAATTATATAAAAGTTTAAAATAAATGTTGGATTTTAGATGTCTGAAATGTTCAACTTCAAAAGAAGTGAATGAAGATTATACTTCATTACTGGATGACGATGAATTAGATTATGGTGAAGAAATGGAGAATGATGATATTTAGATTAACAATTATGCTTTTTATAATTTAAACTATATTCACTGTAAACTATGCAGGCTATTTTTAAAGAAAAGCTTGGTTTTAGTTGTTAGTGTATCCTACAAATAATTTTTTGTATTTATTTTATAATTCCAAATTAGACATAACCAAATTATGTTTACATATTGTCTATTTGGTATATATATATATATATATATATATATATATATATATATATATATATATATATATATATATATATATTAAAATATTCAAAAAAAATATTTGTAGAATAATATACATTCGCCATTATATGTGCCTCAACTCTTATTATTTTCAATTTAAGAAAATTTATATAGATGTGACTTTGTATATTATATTTTTACCAGTGTAATATTAATAATAATTAACTGTCCTATTTGACTTAATTATATTTATATATGATTAGTTGTTGCACTTATAGTATACCTATGTATAACACTTTTATATGTGTGTAATTTTTAATTAGCGAATTTAAAATAAATTGAGGGGTAATGAAGTATTTTGGCTGCGGTTGGATGTAAAACAGAGGGCAGCATTATTTTTGAATAATTTTATTTTTGTATACCATGGACGAGTATAACAAATTAATTACACATTTGCAATAAAAAATGTAAGAAATTCTGTTTCTTGTTTTCACCATTTGATTATTATAAGTTTTACATTAGTTAGAATATAAAACAGTTTGTACCCGACAAACTTAAAATTAAAAACAATACATTGTCTCTATGATTATATCGATTTTAATTTAAAACAATTCAACATATTTTAGATATTTTTTAATGGTGAGAATAATATTTTTAGTGACTAGACGACTTTTAAATCGTTTTTTGAGTCGAAACAAAAACACACAAAAAGTACAGCTAAATTTAATATCACATATATTCCCAATTAATAATCAAGTCAACAAATAACATCGATATGCGTGTACATATTTAAAATATCATATATATTTGGTCCAATTCACCTCGAATTGTATTCGGTATGATTAGCCATGAAAACCATTTTTATATCTGGTCTACACAACAAACGTTTGCCTTATGTTATGGCTATTCTCAATTATTATGGTGTTCAGTATTGATTTTCGATGCATTTATTGTTAAAAATATTTTCCAAACCCAATATAACTTATTATATTTTTTACAAATACATGAAATTCTTCACAGTATTCGAATAATTACTGTTCCAAAATCAAATCGGCTGATATTTATTTAAAATGTGTTTTAGTATATAAAGTTATATTTCAGGAAATATAAAATACCTTTAGCCAAACATTCATTTAAACACTTTTATATCTATGAAGAAAATATCACCTACAAGATTACATCTGGTTACTGCTTTCCAAAAATAAAATAAAACTATGGCGTACTGATCTTAAAAATTAACAAGAACGCCACCAGTATTTTGTTTGGAAAGTAAAGCCTGAAAGTGTCGTAGAGTCATCGTCTTTTAAAGTTTATTAGGTTCACCGATTTAATATTTAACTACATCTCTAATTGACCTGTTATATTTTGTAAAATTCAACAATTATACAAATAAAAATACTAAAATTAAACATGCTTCATTGCACCCAGCACAATGCGCATAAATAATGAAAGCACTAAGTGTACAACTCTAAAATCTAAAATATTTTGCTTATTAGGGCTGCGACTTGTATTAAAGTTCATCACATGACGTTATATGCTAAAGTGAACTAACATAATTTATTATTTGTCGCTTTCGATTTTAATATAATGCAGCTCTATTTAACTAAACTTGTTGGAAAATTAAAATGGATTTATTGTCATAATCTATATGTCCTGATTGATAATGAATAAATATTAAACCAGCGACTTGGCTAGTGTTAGATACCACAGTCAAGTTAGGAAACATCACAATATAAAGAATGAATATGCCTCATTATCGTATTAGCTGTATGTGATAGTTATTTAATATTTAAGTGGGTTTGGGGAACACTGACAGGCTCCCCTTGTCATTTAGGGTATTGTCGCCATCTTCACTATCATCGGGTGGCTCTTGCGATTCGGGCAGTCTTATAAATGGTAAATGATCGCTACCACTCCACATTGAGTATAAATTTGAATGTAACCGAATGGCTTCCTATAGAAATTAGAGTTCTTCAAATATATATGTTGCGATTCAAGGTGATCATACAAATTCCTGAAAAGTATGTGTTACACTAAACATAAAAAATATCTTACCCCTCCCCCTCCGTCTGAACTTGAGCCCCTTTCGGATCCGGAAGTAGATCGACTGTGTATAGATAAACAAGATGAAGAATCAGTTGAACTGCTACTCTTTCGTGATGTTAACGGCATACTAGTTGGGAAAATATCATAATGTTCGGTTACAGAACACGATGTACCTTGAGAAGTATCCGGAATTTGCCAATTGCCCCTGATAAATTTAAAAAAAAACCTTACAGTTCCAAAACTATAATTCTATTTTTCGCAATAAAATTTCGTATTGATTTGCATAAAAATTCATAACACGTTCATTATATTGTAGGGTTTAGTAATTTGTAGTGTCCTATTTTATTTATCGGAGTTTTGTATTTTTACCTATGTTGTGAATGCATTTGATGTAATCTCTTGTGCATTCGATCTTCCTGATGCGTGTCTGTCGGCCATATTTGTCCAAACGGTAGTGAAGTCATTTGTTGGTGTTGAATATGAACTGATTGTTGACGCAATGTTCGACTACCAAGTAATTGTATTGCTTCAGCCAATCCTTCGCTTCCTGATATTGTATGGCATGCGGTTGCCTCTACTAATATTTCAAAATAGTTTCATGAAGCCAGTCAACTAATAAGTGATTGTAATTCTTAACCTGGAGTAATAGATCGGCTTCTATCTTGTTGAGCGCTTGTAGGAACAGCTAGCTTTGAAGGAGGTAATAATCGAGAGCCCCACGTTCCGGTTTCACCCCGAGAGTCCCACGGCATTGACCACCGTCGCATTGTCCCATCCCCGCTATCTACTACATCCACGGCGGCAGCTTCAGACCACCGTCGTTGTCCATTTAAAGGAAACAATGGGAAGTGCAACGGGCTTCTGCTACCCCGTAACCCACCCAGAAAAGGGGATTTCATAGTGTGTAATTGACCTGGAGTTGGAAATGGTCCTCGAAGATTTTCTATATGACTACAAATACTTTGTAACAAAACCAAACTTACACAGTTCAGCAGTATTACCTTGTCACTGTACTTCGAATGTTATCAATAAAACTTTGTACTGGGCTAGGCCCTCGAATTAACTCTTGAGGTTGTAGAGGTGATGAACCTCGAGTGTCTCCTGTTTGAGAGGGGCTTGGACCTCTTTGGTACTCGGTACCAAGTTGCCTACTTTCTAGTTGTGTTTTTGGACTATCTAATGTGCCTGGTTGTGCTGAATGTGGGCTTGAAGTTTGTGATCTAATATCCTAATATATAATTAATAACATATTATGCGTACATGTTTCTGCGCAGAGTATGCCTTACTATGTATGTATTGCACGAAGTAGGCATATATACTTACTTGTGTATATAGTTTTGAGAAACATTGTTGTAGTGTAGCCATGCTACACTCAGGATCATGTACACCTCCGGAAACAGTTTGGCAACTTGGGCATGATGCTACCGGGCCAAAACATTCGCAACTAGCGATTGAGAATTGATACTGCAGATTGATGAATGTAAGCAGATTCTCAAAGACAATATGCTGATTATGTTCATGTTGTCTATGCGCATCACTTTCTGTGTACGTTTCCCCTATTATCATATCTTGCATAGCTGCAGCTATATGTGTTTTAACAGTATTACTAGCTATGATTGTTGCTTTCGCTAGCTCTTCCCAACTTGCCTGACACTGAGCGGCAAGTGGAACACTTTGGGATTGAGCCAGCGAACCCAGGTTTTGTGATAATTTAAAACCAGCTGAACACAAGTTATTGAGAACCTAGATAATATTTTCAGGATTGTATTATTTTATAATTACAAGGGGTAAAATTGAAAAAAAATGGTTTAGAAATCATAAAATAAGGATGATTTACAGGAGTTCCTTGAGAACTATTTGTATGCGTTTTCACCGATTCTGTTTCGCAACTGAATCAACTGAGAACATATTTGTGTAAATCGGGCTTTAGGTTGGTACTTGTGGTGTTTCCAGAAAAGATAGGGTGAGGCATTTTCATATAAAACAGTAGGCATAAAACAGGAAACGTATGCATATCAAGTATGTATTTAATTAAGTGTATACCTGTAAATAATTGACCCAACTGCTTAAGCATTCGGTTAAAATTGCTTTTAAAGCATTCGGACTCAAATTTACAGACTCATCAGTTTTCTTTAATTCTAAATCGAATTCGGCATGACTTGTTCCTTCCTGAGGACTATAAAAACAATGTAAATCTAACATTTAGTCCTATTTGCTCAAACTTACTTCATAATGGCTATATCACATTGGTTATCATAAAACAAAAAAATATATATATTTTATTTTCGCAATATATTTCCTAAACTATATACACTTGTATAAAGTAACATGATTATATTTAATAATTTGCTAAACGTGTCAATAGTAATTTAAAATTACGATTTAATGACTTCAATTTTCATTTAAAATAACAACAAAAATTAAAATGCCAATACATTTTAAAACAAGGTACTAGATGGCATAGTGTAAACGTCAAATAGTTCAAGAAAAGTCAGCTAGGCGATTGGGACTTACTACGTTTATATACGATACTTAGGTAGGATGTATTTTTTTTAAACAATGTCAATTGTTGCGCCAAATATCCAAGATCCTGATTAGTTATTCCACGTCTACTAGTAATCATAGAAATGACTAAACATGGAAGGTCGTACAACACTTCCGGTTTGTGGAAAATACCGGATAATTAAAAGCTAACAACAAAAACTCATTTAGTTCTATAGTGTTTTTGTATATTAATTCTAATTGTTTTTTTAATAGGAATTACTTATTTATTTAATAAAGTTAATTTCATTTGATCTGAGTTATGTAAACCTTTCTTGCGCTGATAAACCACATGTTTGTCGGGGTGGGGACTTGATTAGTTCTTACGTCATTTTCATAAATGTCATGAACTAATCATTGAAAATATAATTACTAAAGCAAACTCGAATGCTATATGATTGTTTTATCAATAAATAGTTAAATCTCATTTTCAAAACACGTGTATTTGTTAAAAGCTTAAAAACGCTCAGAGGCAAACGAGCAATGTGTATGTAGTGAACGCCCTGTTTTTGTATTTATTTATAGAGTTGTGTATATAAGTGTTAAAATGGAAGATATATTTCACTGGTGCCGTGAAGGAAATGCTATGCAAGTCAGAGTTTGGCTTGATGATACCGAACATGATATGAACCAAGGGTAATTAGATAAAATAATGAAAAGTTTGGTTAAAATTTCGTTGTGTAGATTGCCATATATGGTAATATGGCAAACATCTAATGGTGTTTGTGTGGGATTTTTAAACATATTGACCTAATTTATCGGATTTCTAATGTTTGTTTATTGATTTCCTAGAGATGATCATGGCTTTAGCCCATTGCACTGGTCCTGCAAGGAAGGGCATATTAAAGTTGTCGAAATGTTATTGTTAAGGGGGTCTAGGATAAATGCGACTAACAGAGGTGATGATACACCTTTACATCTGGCATCAGCTCACGGACATAGAGATATTGTTTTACTTGTAAGTTTTATTTTTATATAAACTTGCCAAACATAACAATACATAAAACATTTATTGAAAAATAATTTTTAATTAGATAGTGTAAAAAAAATCAACTATAAAGTTCTCAAATTATTTTTTAAACTTATTTCGCAACAGAATCGATTAATCGAACACGATTACTATTTGCCTTATATATGTTTTTAATATATTTGTTATTTAAATATATATATATATATATATATATATATATATATATATATATATATATATTTGCGACTTAATCCGCTTCTTTTTTCATGCGAAATATATTCTTAGTTTTCGTCTTATAAACTGCGAGTAATGAAACGTTTTAAATTTTAAAATATGCTACTTGTCTTTCTTAAACATGTGTGCCATTTTATATTTATAGTTGCTTCGCAACAGAGCTGATGTAAACTTTACAAATGAGCACGGTAACTCCCCTTTGCATTATGCATGTTTTTGGAGTTATAACGCCATTGCCGAAGACCTCGTTAATCACGGCGCTTTAGTGTCTCTCGCGAATAAAGATGGTGATACCGCTTTAGACAAAGCGCGTGGCAATTTGGCCCAAAGACTCCACGAGCTTGCGGTCGAAACCGGCCAAGAACTCAAAAAGATCAGTTTCAAAGATCAGAGTTGGTTAGGCCTCAAAACACGAAGTCGAGACGCGACTTTGTCACGGCATAAAGGCATACATGGTAAAGATTTAGCACTGACAGAAATGATTGCCAGAACACCTTCTGGTGAGACCTGGCGTGGCAAGTGGCAGAAAAATGATATTGTTGCGAAAATATTGTCGATTAGGGATTGCACTTCGAGGGTTTCGAGAGATTTTAATGAAGAGTTTCCGAAATTAAGAATATTTTCACATCCGAACGTATTACCGGTGATTGGTTGTTGCAATTCACCACCTAAGTTGATTGTTATTAATCAGTATATGTCTTGGGGATCGCTGTATTATGTATTACATCAAGGTAAGAACGATTGAATGAAGTATTTACATAGTGTTTGGTTTAAACACGCAGCGCTAGTATCTCTTAAATCTGACTAGTATATAACCTGATAAAATGCCTATATGATTTTAATTGTTTTTTATGCGCCTTAGTTCGTTTTAAATATATATTTTGTATTTTAATGCGACGTATTTTACTTGCGATGATTTCGCATCTTCTGTTTGCTGAACATACATGTTTTTCATGTGATTGAGTCCGTAATATATTTGTGATTTTTACTTTTTTATACGATTCAGTTCGTACAATACGTCTATGTTAGAAATAAAATAATTGTTTGATTTACAATGCGACTATGTTACATTTTTCTATGTGGCTGAATACATAATATATTATTCAGAAATATGTTTATGCAATATATGTGTTATATTACATACATAAATGACGGGTTTGGTACGGGGTTGGTACATATATATATATATATATATATATATATATATATATATATATATATATATATATATATACACATATATATATATATATATATATATATATATATATATATATATACATATATATATATATATATATATATATATATATATATATATATATACATATATATATATATATATATATATATATATATATATATATATATATATATACACATATATATATATATATATATATATATATATATATATATATATATATATATATATATGTATTTATGCGACCAAGTTTATGTGATATCAAATTTATTCCAAAATATTCTTCAGGAACTGGTGTAGTTGTGGATACATCCCAGTTACTTCGCTTCGCCTTAGACATCGCTCGCGGAATGTCATTTTTACATTCAATCGAACGCATAGTTCCCACATATTATCTAAACAGTCATCATGTAATGATTGACGAAGATCTGACCGCTCGAATAAATATGGCAGACTCAAAATTCTCTTTCCAAGAGAAGGGTCGACTGTACTACCCCGCTTGGATGTCTCCAGAAGCGCTTCAAAAAAGCCCGAAAGATCGAAATTGGGAGGCATCTGATATGTGGAGCTTTGCGATTTTGTTGTGGGAACTTGCCACTAGGGAAGTGCCGTTTGCTGATCTTTCCGCGATGGAATGCGGCATGAAGATAGCGTTGGAAGGGTTAAGAGTTTCGATTCCCCCAGGTGTGTCTCCGCATTTGGCGAAGTTGATTAAGATTTGTATGAATGAGGATCCTGGGAAACGACCTACTTTTGATATGGTTATGCCTATTTTAGATAAAATGAAACGTTAGTTATTTGAATACGAATTTTTGGATTTTATAATTGTTTTCACAAATATTTTAATAATACCAAAATTAACCAAATTTTGATTGCAGACATTTATTTGCAGTATTAGCAATTTATAAAAATATATTAATTTATTTACTCGAATTATACTGCCAAAATACAGTGTGTTAATCTACATTAACATGTATTTGTTATTATTTTAACTAGAATTAATTATTTATCATGAGTGCCTTTAACTATTGCCTTCTTGTAATCTTTTAATATACTATCAACGGACGTCACTAACGCATGCGCCTATACGTTTGCTCTCAATTGATTGCTGACAAACATTATATCATAAACATATTAGATGTCATAGCAAGTGAGTTTGCATGTTTACAAACATAACATCATTAGTTTTCCGTGAGAAGTAATGAGGAAATATTTGTTTAAATATATTTTATTCACAATCAACGGAGTTTAGTTTCGTTCGAGATGTGTGATAAGTGTTTGTGGTTTAGTTGATAGCACTACATTACAAAATTAATATTTACAAGGTCTATTCCAAATCACATAGGTATTGCGAAATAATAAATGTTTGCCAATTAGATAAGGAAAATGTAAACCATTTTTGTCTCACATGATTTGCGCGAAATATATTATTCATACGAGCATTTTAATCACGTGTACACAATACCTATGTCATTTGGAATAAACTATAGTTAGGTGTAACAACAAATTTATTCACAAAATAGATGTGTCACAAACGTAACATTGTGTATATTATTAATAATTTAAGTTCAAGAAAGTTTATATTTGCTAACTATAATCAATAAATTTGTTAATATATTTATATGTGTATAATATGTTCTTTCTCCCAAAATGTATACTTATGCATACATACATAACATCATGCCTATTCCCATCATATGGGGTGGCAGAAAACCCTTTACATTCATTCACATCTTGACAATCAACTCTATCCTTACAAACTTCTTTTGCTTCATTAAAATTCATTAGATTCTTCATACAAACTCGTCTATTTCGCTCAACCAAAATCTTCCTTAGTTAAACGTATAACATTAGTGCTGTAATAAGCTAAATATGTGTTTCCAATAATACTTAAATAAGTAATTTATACGCGTTTAGAAATAATTTTAGACGCTTAGAAAATATATATTCTACGTATTAACCACTTGTATAAATATGTAGTAGGATTTTCTATGGTAGATAAAAATAAAATAATAAAAATCAACCACCAAAATACTCGTGCTGGTTAGTGACGCATGCGCGGCCGGCGTCCCTTAAAATGCTCCCCCGAACGTACCCCCGTGTTCATACGTAGTACACGGCACAAGCTAGCTGTCAAATGGATCGTCGACGAGGACTAGAATCAGTTGTACACCAAAGTTGATCATCAACGACTAAAAATAATAATAATGCATCAGTGTTGTGTTTGTGCGGAGTGCGTTTAGTGATGTTGAAATCCCTTTCGTTTTATTAGTGTATCCAGGAGGGATAGTAATGTCGTATTGTGTGGATTGGCTAGAGTCTCCTCAGATATGGAGGCATCGAGTTCGACACCGAGTCCACCATCTGAAGTAGATTCAACGTTTACCAGGTATACATATGCATAGCTATGTGGTAGTGGAACGATTTTGCACAGTTCTAGGGGCATGCGATCTCAGGTGGCTGAACGGAAGGGGGATGAATACAGGTGCCCTGGTTATAGGATTGTTTAGTTTATGTGCAGCCTGTTGTACTATTTTGATCCAACACTAATATTTTCATTTAAAGATACTCAATTAAATTCTATTTAAAGAATAACTTTTAGTAAGGCTCATAAAATTTACTTTATTTGTTTATTAATATATATATATTTATATATATATATATATATATATATATATATATATATAAAAAAATATGTATATATATATATATATATATATATATATATATATATATATATATATATATATATATATATATATATATATATATATATATATATATATATATATATATATATATATATATATATATATATATATATATATATATATATATATATATATTAAAGAAAACATCAATTTAAACAAATTTTATTTAATTAACGAACGAAGTAATACACTTAAATTTTATTGGTATTTAATACAATTAACCAAGTATAATTTTCTTTTAAAATTGTATCTAAATGCAAATGCTAATTTTGATCTAATATAGATAAGTACATGATATATGTGAGCCAAGTAATGAATTATAAATTATTTACAACTATAAATGTCCACAGTAGCTATAAAATAAAATACAATTCTTATTTTAGAGCTTAGAGGTTTTAAACGCGCTTTAAATTAAAAGTTGAATAGTATTCGATTACAAAATTTAATTTATATATTATTTAATTCAAAACTAAACATAAAACAAAAACAATTTTAAAAGAATTTTTATGTTTATTGAATTTATTATTTATAATTCCCCTATGGTTATGCTGTAGCTTTTATTCGTTCCAACTTCAATAAAATTACATCAATAATGTTCTTTTAAAGCATATACAATTTCTTCTAAAAAATGCTCCGTGTTATTTTTAGCACCCTATTTTTTTATATGATTGCGTCTAACTATAAATTGATGATAGAAAAGCATTTTAATTATATTTAGATAGGATTAAAATGCATTTAGGCAAACGCTAAATTAGTGATATCTGTCAAAACTTTTTCGAAGTCCAAAAATAGGCGTACATTAACAATTTCTCAGCTCGGGTCAATTCTCATTTGTGAGTGAGGAAAATCAAGTCACCAGACCGGCACATCGAGCGTCGACGTCAAACATTTTAAATTTGACAGCGCCTGGTTACATGGAAACTGCATTATCCTATTTCAAACCGTTGATGTTCACAGTTTAAATTATTTAAAATTTGATTGATTTTCATTGTATCTACCTCACAGGGTTGGAATATTCACATTTTTGCATTATAGTTAAATATTCCTCCCCTTAGTTCTACATTAGAATTACACTTAGACTATTTTTATAATTTCCACAAGTCTATAAAAAATGGTTTAGTCAAGAAAATAAAAACAATTTTAAAACAGATTTATAGTATTTGTTTCGTTTAATAAGTTTTATTTCTACATAAACTAATTCATACTTTTCTTCTTTAAAGCGTCAAACAAGAACCTGGATCAAATCCTTCCAGTCCTCTAGAAGCTACAAGTCCTGGAAGTGTTGTTTTAAGGAGTAGGGGTGAGTTTTAAATGTTATTATAAAAATATTTAAAGAAATACGACGGAACCGAAAAGGTACGCTGTATAACAATATACGCGATCGATGTTTGTGTATTCGCTGAATCGCTTTCAGATGCTTCAGGTATACCTGGCTCGCATCCTTCTCCCCTTGTCTCTTTAAGCCCGCTTGCGAGCCACTGTTCTCATTTAATATCAAAGGTTTTTTCAATTTTCACAAATATGAACATATTTTTTATCGCGTTTGTATTAAATGTTTTCGTTGTTTATTTATTTATTAAATTTTAGATATTATTTCTATTCATAATAATGAATATGTGCGCTACTGATCTGCATCATTATTCATTTGAAATAACTAGTTGTTATATACGAGCGTTGTTTATTTATTTAAAATGATTGTTTTTTGTCTTGATTACTTTTTGTTTTGAAGTGGTTTCCTACGGAAACGATTGGCGTTTTATTTGAAACAAATACTGAGTAATCAATATATTATAATTGAGCCTGATTTATATGGATACCGATTTTATTTTTGACACTTAAAGGTATAGAAACCTAAGTGATATTGACGAAATACTTTTATGTAGGTTAATCTGTTTCCAATAAAGATTTTATTAGGTGTATAGATTTTATATTTTGTTATTGATACTATTAAGTCATTTATTCGTTTTTTTTAAAATAATTTTTAACCCTATTGTTCTACTAATTAACCCTGACTTTAATTGATTTATATGACAATACTTTTATTATTTTTGGTTATTTAAATAATATAAATAATTAAGTAGGATGCGCAGTAACTAGAACTCGTGAACGCCTTACCGAATGTTCTTATATCAAAGATTCAAGGTTACTAACTTAGAGTCTGTAGCTGAAAATAATCATATAAAACCCTTAACCACAAAGTATTTTAAAAAGCTAAATTCGTTGTCATCATAAATAACAAAAATAAGGAGACATCTCTGGTTAAGTGGCTTATTTTTGCTACTGATGATGGAAACTTAGTTGTCAAGATAGGTATTTAGCTTTTTAAAATACTTTGTGGTTATTAAAGGTATATGATTATTTTCAGCTACAGACTCTAAGTTAGTATCTTGAATAAAAGAAAATATTTCTTTTGTGGCATTATATATAATATATATATATATATATATATATATATATATATATATATATATATATATATATATATATATATATATATATATATATATAATAAGATTTTATTCTGATTTCATGTGACTTAATTTGTTTAGCAAGAATAGAAAAAGCTAATAAACTATGTATTTATAAATCATAGATTTTAGTAATCTTGAATCTATATATATATAAATAGATAATTATATATATATATATATATATATATATATATATATATATATATATATATATATATTATCCATATATATATATATAACCCTATATATATATATATATATATATATATTTATATATATATATATATATATATATATATATATATATATATATATATATATAATATATATATATATATATATATATATATATATATATATATTATATATATATATATATATATATATATATATATATATATATATATATATATATATATATATATATATATATATATATATATATATATATATATATATATATACTATATATATATATATATATATATATATATAAATAAATAAGAGCGTTTTATTCTGATTTCATGTGACTTAATTTGTTTAGCAAGTTTGTAAATAGAAAAAGCAAATTAATAAACTGCATATGTATTTATAAATCATAGATTTTTAGTTAAATATTGAATTCGTGTACTCATTATCCACCGATAAAACAATAATGTATTATTCAAGAGTTTGCGTGAGTTGACTACCAGTATTCAGAGTAATAAAAGTGTAAACATAGCTCGGAGTAAATAAATAAAATTGAGTAAATATTGACGAAATATTTTTTCTTTTTCGATCAATTTTTAAAACTTTATTTCCTTACCCCAATGCGAACACCTTACAAAAATATATTTCCAGTGGCGTGTTATTAAATAACAAATGCTGCTCCTCAAAAACATTATAATAAAATTCAAAATCCTACATTAATAACTGACTTCTAGAAATACCGCACGCATTGATAAATTTAAATTTTTTGCTTCATTTTACAGTAGTTAATTTTTGTCTTTAAAAAAATGGATATCTATGTATTTTTTGTTAAACAAAAGGAAGTTTGCTTTAGGTATTTATTTTATTTTTAAGGCGAGGTTTCACATGAATTATTACTGCCAAAAAAAACCTAATATTTTTTAATTTATTTGTTAATTTGTAATGTATTTCCTATACATTTTTTTTTCAAATGTTAGAAAGCAGTGTAGTGCTCAAATATTTAATTAATGACTTGTCTTTGTTTTTAAATAATTTCTAAATATAGAAACACCCTTAATTTTGATTGTTAAACAATTTTAGGAGCCTTTTGGTTTGGTTAATTTGTTATGTAATTAGTATGTACATATTAAATTGACTTTTTGTGTGTGTTGGGGGACCCCTTGAGGAAACGTACGCCTCTGGCCGGTTTCCTAGGGTGAATAACCTCTCTCCTTCTACACAGCATCCAGGATACATATATACTTGTTTATATACACAATGTTGCCAATGTGACTGTTATTGCTGATATGTCTATTGGTCACTCGTAAAATTGACCATCAGTGACGTAAATACAAGCAGGAATAGTTAATTTTATAAATATAATTACGTTGCTCATTTATTAACGTTTCAGGAATTTCAATTATTTCTTAAATACTTTTCATTTTCTTAACAGACTTTACATAACTTATACATGTATTATTTAAATATTTTCGTTTCAGTATTATTTTTTGCTCAACTTATTGAGATTAAATATTTCAAAAGTGCGAAAAATATTTGTTATTTAGATATATTTATATGGGACCGAATTCGTAACATTTAAATATATTTTACGTTTTTTGTGTGACTGCGTTCGCACAATAGTGGCGACTAAATTTGCTTAAATATACATTACATTTTTCCATGCGACTGATTTCACAATATATTTGTTTTTAATTTACCCAACTGAGTTTACAAAATATATGATTTAGATATGAATTTATAAAATATTTACGAATTTATCATTTTTCGTGCGACTGCGTTTGCAATATGGAAAATATAAATAATCGCTATCAAACTGTGTACACTGTAAAACAGTGTGTACACTGTAGTTTTAAACAACAAAAATTGACTATATATGTGTGTAGACTTTCTCATTGTGATCTAAATTGATCTATGAATATTGTGTAATGTGTTCTTATAGTATATATTGTTTATTTATTGATTTATAATCTTTTCTTATTTACTTTCACTTAAATAATATATTTAATAAGATGTGTGTATATATTTAATTATTTTTAAATGTCGTATAGACATTAAATATAGTTTGAAGGAAAGTTATCCAAATTTTAAATGATATTATTGTAGAAATGAACAGTGCGTTTATACGCATCTTAAATAATAAGACGAGTAGTAGTTAAAGAGAATGAGAATAAAACAAAAGTTTGAAAACAGAAAAAATCGAAAACAAAAAAATGTTAATTTTGTGATGGTGGTAGTGTCACTAACCTCGCCTACCTGGATCAACTGCCGAACATTTTCAATCTCCATCTCTTCTCTCCTTATACATATACTTAATATAAATCTTTGTAGCTCTTTTGATTTCTGACAGATTCCGTCTGCATTGCGTCACGTCCGTTTCATCGTAATATGCTAATGTCCAAATAGACATTCTGTATCATATCAGCCCCTTTATATCCACTCTGTAGAGCCCTGAAATTTGATCACGATTTTCATGAAAATCAAAACTGATTTAGTTGAAATTTTATTATATTCTCATACGAAAAAAAAAAACGTATCAAAATTAATCATTTTTTGTGTTTTTTAATTTTTCTTTTTAAGACTAGAACTTTTGACAGACAAAAAGGCCGTAATTATAGATTTTTACTATAATTAAAATACCGTTACTATTAAGTAGCCATTTTTATTTCGAAACAAAAAAATTAATAGATATACTTCGAAAAATATTAAAATTAACCAGATAATTTTATATTATAGGTAGCAAAAAAAGATTCTTCGAAGTTTGCAATAGAATTGAAAATAAATAATAATTTAGTAACGGCTATGCAGGTATAATGACACTCAAGAGGATTGTTTATTTAACGTTTATACTGTCTAAATTTTTCGTACTTGTACATTTTGTATTCACTTATTTTCGTGTACGAATTTTATACTCAATACGTGAACAACAAAATGAAAACACTATTGGAATACGAAATAATCAAAGTGCCAATGACATTTCATTGTTTTTTATAAAGTTTATTCGAATTTTTTATTTGTTTATTTTTAGAATTTGTAATAATTTCGTATAAAATAAGTTTTAATTAATTGCAATGTTTTAGTAATTTAATTATTTATATTCAAATATATGTTTTAAATTGGTTTATTCGAAGAATGTTTTTCAAATCTGCAAATAGTATATTTTGTAGCAATAACCTTCTATATTGTATGTTGCTCTATTCATGTTTCATGCTTAAACTCAATGTTTAATAGTTTAAATTTCACTAGTAGATGTCGTGGTATGTTAGTTCTCAATCATTTATTCCGAGAATGATGTATATTTCTTATCCCATTCTATACCAATTGAAAATATGGACATATTACTCAAAGCCTGTTGATAGAAACTATATTATTAAATGCGCTTAAATCAAACATGTCACCTCACTTGTAGAGGACTTCTAGGGAAGTCCAGGACGACGAATATACACATACACCTATGCATGTGTGTATTATATTGAGTTCGATATTTCTTGATCTTTCTCTACACGTGTGTTTTTCTGAGAAACTCAACCGGTTTTCGAGTTCATTCGCTTCCTGTACATATACGTATGTATGTATGTATAAATACTATACTCTCCTCATTCTTATTGCCTCTATCTCTATTCTTTACTCAATCACTTATCCAATTCTAGCATCTCTTTTTCGCACATAGGTACACTTTATTACTACATTCAGACTTGTCACATGAAAATAAACTACATTTTTTAGTTTTCACACTATTTAATACACATTTTTTCATGTTAATCAATGAAACTTATAAGTTTCATTGATTAATATTTTTAAATATTAATACATATATGATAAATATATATTTTTGTTTATAAATTGTAAAAAAATTCGTTGTAGGAAATTAGTCAATTTTTAATATAATATTATTGTTAATATATTTACTAGAAATGGTTAATAATTTCCATTTATGAGAATACACTTTCGTTTTACAGAGGAAATGAAGATAGATGTTTTCGCTTTAAATTTCCGCTCAAATTACATAAATTTAAAAAAATACTTAATCTTAAAATTAATTTTAACTTAATTTCGTCGCTACTTCCTTCGGATGAATTTCAATTAAAAATTTGCTACTACAAAATTCGTCATGAGAAAATTACCAGAATTTATTTTAAATATTAAATTATTTTGATTCCTGGTTATTAACACAGGAGACTTGTTTATTAGTATAAATTTATACTAAAAATATTATTACTAGAGACTCACGTCACCGCTATTTAGTTGTCTGTATTGTGACGTAGTACTTTTATTATTTCTTAGTAGATATAATTATTTGAAATATGTTAGAGGTAGCCGCAAGTGTGACACGATCCCTGTCGCCTTGTACGTCCTCCAAAAAGTTAAAACAAAACGTCGTTGACAACACATTTCATTCGGAGTAGTTTGTTTGGTTACCGTAATGGTTATTCTGAGATATCCAGGACAGCTGCTTGCTGGTGGCTTGGTGCACGACTGAGCGATTTTTATGTGTTCCACTGGATTTTAGTAGCACAACTAAACTCACTTTCAAAACCAATACCCGATTAGACACAGATTTATTTTATCCTACACTGCGAGAAATCTATATATTTAAATAATTAAAATTCAGAACATAAAAGACAAAGAATCATATTGTGTTGTATGAATAATAAATATTGCAATATTTTTAATTTATCATATACTTATTGTACACATTGTTTTCCCTGCTCTGATGTATTCCAATCGTGTATAGTTTGATTCTAAACACACGTAACATGCATATTTCCATCAAATGGAGTGGCAGAAACCCTTTACATACATAACCACAGCTGATTGCTTCAATCAATTGCATAAAAATTATATAATTTGGTCGAATTCCAAGTCTTGCAATTTAATATTAAATGCGTTATGATATACTTATTTATTAAAACTTATTACGTAAATTGAAATAGTTTTATAAAAGAAACTAGGCGAATTTCGATTGTTAAATAAATAGCTAACATTGATCGATCGATTTATGTGAGCTATAATTAAAGTTATAGATAGAATTGGTTTTTTTTCTCGATAGAGAGTTATTGGTTAGATTTCGATTTATGTAGTAATCGTGACATTAGAGTAAGCGTAGGTGTAAGTAAGGAAGTAAGAGCATTAAAGAAAGTATATCGTTCGTATATGCAAGCCTTACGGCTGTTAAAAAGATCATGTTGGTTAAGGAAAAATAGAGAAACTTAATGTTAATTGCAAAAGGTTGAATTGATTGTTGTGGCGATATTGGTTGTAGTTTTTTTTTTTGACACATATATAAATATGATCACCCTAACACAGATATTAACAGTTAATATATATATAAATCGTTGAGGAATTTCATCGTGAAGATATGAATTATAAAAGTACAATAAAACGTCTTATTCTTCACACTGTGAAGAATAAGACGTTTTATTGTACTTTTATAATATATTTATAGATGTAGTAAATATATTTTGTGTATTATATATCCTGTAGATTTACTTCAGTGTAAAAAATCGTTAGCAGACTATGATTACTAAAGATAATTACTCGTTTGTTACTTTTGGTCCAAATAAAAATAAAAATTGTTATTCCAAAAATATGAACACTAAAAATGCTTGTAAATATCAATACTCATTTATTTACGAATATAATGCAGATTGTAAATAATACAATCCGAATTGTATCATTTATATTATAGATTTTAAATTACAAGTATTGTTGTTTATAATTATTTATTGGTAATGGAATAATTAATTTATCTCAGTGCATATGTTTTATAATAATGTTATTTCCGGGGATATTTCACGAGCCAAGATTCCCGGTATTTCTAATATCCATCTTAGCATATACCAACGTTTTTGTAATTTTTATAACTTCCACCCTACCTTCTTGAAATGTATACAAAGTTTATCAGAAATTTACTCCTCCGAAGATCTCAATCGCCTGCTTCAGCCACACTCCCAATAAAATAATCCACAACTCTACGTCTTCGTGTGGATGTTCAACTTCTCCTGTAGCACCTAAGCGCTCGCTCAAGAAAACAGTTCAGTGACCCCGCTATTTCTTCTACTACAAGCAACGTATATACCCCTTCCCTCTCTTATACCCCTTCTCCCAGAAATCCCCTCTTGCTCCCTGATTATCGCACCAAAGCCTCCTCTAGCTCTTGCCACCACTTCATCCATAATTCGGGCCGTCTCTTTCTCTACGGAATCACACCGTGTGTTGGTGATGGTTTATTCTTCTTACCTGGCCATTGGCCACTATACTTGAGCAGCACCAGGTATATGCCAAATCAGATGTTTACTCACTCATATACATTGATGACAGAGGGCACATAGATTCACGTGGATGTGTGACTTTTCGGATAGCGCACCCTACTTGATACAAAGATATGCGCGGTTCGCGGTTTCGCAGTGGGTGAACATTAAAAACACACGTGTTGCTTCTAGGTGGGTTTTCAGTGAAAAAGTGCCTCGAAAAGTGGTTTGTGATGTATTAAATAAGTGATCATAATAAGGTGGTCTTAAAGTTTTATTCATTTTTACGTCGAAATCAACATAGATTTTACTACTTTTTTAAACTTACTTATTCAATTACCTACAAAAAAATATATATATATATATATATATATATATATTTTTGATACTATATATTACAGTTATAGGTAATACTTAGCGGATATTTTCAAACTTATTATAGTGATTTATCAATTTAGTAGTACTTCTAAATTTTACTATTACTTATATATAAAATATAATTACATCTTTTATATTAAATAATATCGCAAAGCAGTATTTTTTAAAAGATATAGCTAATTGAAATCAATAAAATATTAATTGTTACAAATATCTATAGAAAATGTATGAAATAAATATACAATATAGATCTCTTAGAGCACAATAGTGATGTGTCTACATTGATTATATTATAAGTTGTAATTGGTCTATATTTTATATAAATATACAACATACAAATTGATTATTTATTAATGTTAAAGTGTTTCGTTAAAACTCCAATTAAATATTTTTCAAATTTTAATCAACGAATGAAACAATTTTCCGTAACTAGTGTTGAAATTAAATAATGTTGACAACCTTACACAGTGAATCTTCAATTATAAAATGTGCCGAGCACTTTTTTGATGGGTGAATAACTGACCTTGAAAAACTATTATTAAAATCTGATAAAAAGACCGGCTTTTTTCTAATTTACTCCGCAACAAGCGCTCAACCATTCGATCATTTTCAAACATCTCTGCAAGAAGCGAACGCAAAGAAGCTACGAAAAACATAATAATAAAAATAAGTGAAATGAATAAAAAATCGTAAGAATTTTTCACGCTACGCTGGACATTTCGTTTTCCATAAAAAGAGAACTTCTGAGGAAGATATGTTTACCATAAACTTGATTGAGAACGATACCGAATGAATCATACATTGTTCAACATTTCAAAGATAAAACATATTTTCGGCGAAAATAAATAAAAAATTGTCAATTGAATAAACATGGGATGAACTTTACAATACACACTTAAATAAACATTTCTCCATCGTTGAAGAATGGTCTAATTTCTTTCAAATAACTATGGACGTTTTCAAAGTTGAACCGTTAACCGGTAATATTGGTAGTCCTCCTTCTGCAGATAAAATAACACCGGAAGTGTCCTTCGACGCTGGGTCAGAGTTCAATTTATCTTTTTTCGACCAACCAGAAGATAGCACTCAAGGATTCTCTGATCCAGGATCAGTTGGATCTGCTTCGGCTGGATCGCCACCTCCTGCACATCAATTAACATCGCCGTTACATGTGCCACAAATACAAGCACCTGCAGGACTTCTTCTAGGCTCACCTGGAGCATCAACAAATTCTTCAACTGTTTCAGTGAAACAAGGTATTTATTTGAAATTCATTTTTAGGATATTATGAATACCTTAAGAGTTTTGAAAACATTATTAAGGTTTTTATGCGTTTAAATTGTCATAATTATTTCAGTTACAATTACAATTATATATCTCAAACGTCAGCGACATGGTAATTAATTTTTTCACGGTTACAAACGTGAACAAATAAATTATATAGAACTCGTTTCCATTCTGTGATTAGTAAAACAATTTTTATTATACTAAGTCAAGCTTAAAATATACTTGGGTGGGCGTATACAGTGTATAGATGAAATTTTTTTCAAAATCAATTAAAATTATGAAATGCTGAAATTAATTTGTTTCGCAAATATTACGAAGTACCTACTAAAATATATATTATAATTTATAATACTTATCTAATGAATATATGCATACATAATATAGTGAAAATAAGTATAAATAATAATGTGAGAACATCTTATTTTATCTACATAATAATTAAAAGTTATTTTTATGTTATGGTTACTTTCACAATAAATTGCAGTTTTCCGTTTTATAGTCAAATTATAATTTATACAAACATATCTGTAGCTGCAGGTAATTTGTTTTCTGAATACTGTAGTTAATGTAAATACGTTTCAAAAGTAATTGTTAGTTTAAGAATATTTATTGTAAGTCGTCGAGCATTGATCAAAATGTATTTAATACAGTTTTACAGAGATTATTTTAAAAATTGACTCAATAATCGTGTATACTTTTAAATATCGCGAGTTGCGTCACTTGGTTGTACTTGGAAATCATTTGGCATCAAATTAAACTATTACAATTTTAAAATGAACTAATTCTAATCACTTTAATATATTCTAAACGAAAACTTTCTAAAGAATATTAATATTAAATTAATTTATTACAATAAAATTAACTTAATGATTATCTTGAATTTACGTAATTTACAACGAAATTAAATACACAATAAACAAATTTTATCTATAACATATCTATTATAGTTTAGAATACATATTACACAACTTCATTCTGTAAGAGTTATAAATCTGTAATACTAATGTAAGTTTGAACAATTCCTAGACAAATCGATAATAATTCAAGTAATCTAATAGTATTAATCACAATTAGAAGCGTCAAAGCAAACACTTAACACAATTTGATTCAATTACTAAACAATGATTCAATTAACTATATTCTGCAATTTTAATACTAAAAGTAATTACATTTTCCCAAATCATTACTCTTAACCCCACACCTTTTTAACTCGCCTTACGTAGTTTCTCGTATTTAAAAATAATAACAAACAAGTTCATGTTGAATCGCTTTGGATATTAGTCGTCGCTTTTTCGCTCGTAAGACTAACATTTGTCACTCTTTCTTCTCTAAAGATGCTTAACGGATTGACACCAAATTTGGTTTATATAATTTATAGGTACACAATTCAAACCGCAAATTATTTTAAATCCTCTAGGCGCTTTATTTTCGAAGTTATTCAGGCACAAAAAAGACAACTACCGTAAATATGGAGTTGAGAATACAATAAATGGATAAAATCTTTTTCAATTGACAGTTGTAAAAATGTTACTGATGTTGATAGTCATAGTACATATAGGTACTGTAAATTTGTACAGAAATTCGTTATGCCAAATTTTAGGTATTGTCTTAGCCAATGTTTAACTGCTCGCCGAAGGCGAGCTTGTTATAGTATGACTTAATTTTGATTGCGATGATTAAATTGGGAGAAAATGGTAGATAAAGATAAATAGAGGGAATTAAATAATGATTTGCTAAAGATCTGAGAAAGGCGAAGAGAAAAAGGTTAATGTAGGAATGACAACTAATTTCTTTAATTTAATTTAATATATATTAATAGTTTTATAACACATAACAAATACACACATTGCAAGATATTTTACACATATGATCACTACACATATCTAAAAACATGTAGCGATGACGCTATTTAACTATAAGAACAGGTTTTTACTCATCCATTGCCTGCAGACAAGATGATTCCATTCAGTTCATCGAACCTGATGGCATATAGGCAATACTTCTTGTATCTTTTCTGTACATATATGTGTAATGTACACATTTTACCAAAAAGGTCTTGGCAACAACACCTCGAAACAACACAACATGAACTAACAATCAAATTGTTCTAAACTCTGCAAACCGAGATGTTAGAACATTAAAAAAAATACGCGCCGTTTTTTCAAATTTGTTAATTTGTTTAAAGTTTTTAAGATTAGGTACAGTGGTTTTTTTGAAGCCCAACCCTGGTGGTATGTCTATTTAAAGCCGGTGTTTATATATGAGTATAAAAAACTGGTGGTATTCAGGTTTTTTTTATTCGTTTATTTTCAGTGATGCAACTGTTGTGCCTATTAGAATATTATTTTTATGTATGTTATAAAATCAGTTGTAATATTTTGATGTGTTTTAACAATTTATAAATAATAATAAGAGAAATTTAAAAATGTGTTCTGACCAAACGTTGAAATCTCTACACAGAAAATAGGATATTCAAATTATTAAAAGACCCCAGCACTCGTATAGGTCAACCAATACGTAAATATGACGCAATTAATACGTCATTAATTGATGGTTAAAATAACATATGGCAATACTAATAAATTGTTAGAATAATCGATGTAAAATTAAATATTTTCTAGTCATTGATCGACATTTTAGCGACTAATTATTTTGGTATAAATAATGTATGACAATTATATCATTTTGAAGACTAATAAATTGTTAAAATACTCTACGTCAAATTAATTATATTTTAGTGTTTGATCGACGTCTTAGTGACTAAATATTTTCGTAGTAATGACGTATGGTAATTTTATCATTTCTCATATTATTAAATTGTTAAAATACCCTACGTAAAATTAACTATATTCTAGTTGATAATAGACGTCTTAAGGACTAAATATTTCAGTACGTCATTAACGTATGGCAAATCTATCATTTCTTATAGTACCTAATAGATTGTTAAAAGACTCTATGTAAAATTTATTATTTTATAGTTGATGTTAAATATTTTAGTAGTAATGACGTATGACAATTCTATCATTTCTTATAGTACCTAAACCTAATAGATTGGTAAAATACTCTACGTAAAATTAACTATTTTCTAGTTGATGATCGACGTCTTAGTGACTAAATATTTTAATAGTAATGATGTTTGGCAATACTATCATTTCTTATAGTGCCTAAACCTAATAGATTGGTAAAATACTCTACGTAAAATTAACTATTTTCTAGTTGATGATAGACGTCTTAGTGACTAAATATTTTAGTAGTAATGACGCAATACTATCATTTCTTATAGTGCCTAAACCTAATAGATTGGTAAAATACTCTACGTAAAATTAACTATTTCTAGTTGATGATAGACGTCTTAGTGACTAAATATTTTAGTAGTAATGACGTTTGGCAATTCTATCATTTCTTATAGTGCCTAAACCTAATAGATTGGTAAAATACTCTATGTAAAATTAACTATTTTCTAGTTGATGAAAGACGTCTTAGTGACTAAATATTTTAGTAGTAATGACGTTTGGCAATACTATCATTTCTTATAGTGCCTAAACCTAATAGATTGGTAAAACACTCTACGTAAAATTAACTATTTTCTAGTTGATGATCGACGTCTTAGTGACTAAATATTTTAGTAGTAATGACGTTTGGCAATTCTATCATTTCTTATAGTACCTAAACCTAATAGATTGGTAAAATACTCTACGTAAAATTAACTATTTTCTAGTTGATAATCGACGTCTTAGTGACTAAATATTTAGTAGTAATGACGTTTGGCAATTCTATCATTTCTTATAGTACCTAAACCTAATAGATTGGTAAAATACTCTACGTAAAATTAACTATTTTCTAGTTGATAATCGACGTCTTAGTGACTAAATATTTTAGTAGTAATGACGTTTGGCAATTCTATCATTTCTTATAGTACCTAAACCTAATAGATTGGTAAAATACTCTACGTAAAATTAACTATTTTCTAGTTGATAATAGACGTCTTAGTGACTAAATATTTTAGTAGTAATGACGTTTGGCAATTCTATCATTTCTTATAGTACCTAAACCTAATAAATTGGTAAAGTACTCTACATAAAATTAACTATTTTCTAGTTGATGATCGACGTCTTAGTGACTAAATATGTTGGTAAAAATGACGTGTGGCAATTTTATCATTTCTTATAGCAATAAATTGATAAAACAAACATTGTAAAATAAAATATTTTCTAGTGACTAAATATCTTGACTACATTAGTATTTCTATATTTAATTTTTAAAAATTGTTTGATACACGAGACATACTTCATACTGGTCTACAACAGCGGTTCTAAACTATTTATCACTGACGGACCTCCTAATATGAGTTTTAGGACCTGAGAATCTTTCACGGTTCTCTGGTTAAAAACCGGTAATCTACAATACGCAGATGATCGGTTTGTTCTAGAGTTTATGTATAATAGGTACAATAAAACCAAGAATATTAAGCCCTTGTTTAGATGTTTTAACGAGTCGCCACTGTTTGTGCTGTAAGTATATAATAAGGACGCTATGAGTTATTTGATCAATCTTAAGATTCCGTGTCTCTCGCACACACTCAGTCACACATGTATTACTCAATCTATCTTCAAGGTCACACACACAAACATATCCTTATGTCTGTCACGCATATAGGCGTATATTATAGTTTTTAACACGCTCACACACATACTTACATGTGTATAATATTCCAATGTCAAGTACACTGAACTCACTACTACATCATATATAGATTTATAGATCTTTTAACAAATTCGCACTAAACATTGCTTCCCTCAAGCATTATTTCTAAGCTAACTTCACGGTTAAGAAAGACTCACACTTATTTTCGTAAACAAATTATTTATTATACCTAAATGCAAATAAATATTACCTGCAACATTTTAACAATTTTTTCTAATTATAATATATACCTATTGATTTATTTATACAACTATTATTTATTATCTATAAAAAAGTGTACTCGTAACATGAAAAGCCCTTAGTACGTTTTGTGTTACTGGTGATAATTCGTTCGGTGTGGCATAACGAGGTAGCGAAATTTATTTTGAAAGACCGCACTGACCAAACTGAGAACTGGTCGTACCGGTTACCAACTTTAAATTACTGGTTACCCGTATATTATTCGCCCAATGTCCGAATGTGTGCAAAATCTATCATATAGTACCTATACAATGAATTAAAACTCGCCAATTTTTTTCCTCCGTTAACTTTGACGTGGTGCATTCTTTTATTTGCAACTAACCGTTATGAAGAAAAACGAGTTTTTATTTTTTCGCAACCCTATTACTTAATACGGTCAGGGTTGGACTTAAACAAATTGCAAAACCTTCGACTTATTCGTCTATTTTATTCGAATTTCATTCTGGTAATCTAAATTATCAATTTACAACAACAACAAAATTGTAGTTGTGTTCGTGTTGTATTTATTATATTATTTTCTTTGTTGCCTCTATTCATTGGTCTTCTTCCCGTGGGAACCGCAAAACATTCCTGTCAGTCAATACACAACATGCAAGTCTTCTTTTTCTTTGTACAGTCGCAAGTCTCTATACCTACCTACAGTTTTTTAAAACTTATTTTACTCATATTCAAAAGATGTTCATTGCTTATTTTATGAGGTTTAAATATATTCGACATTTTAAAATATTTTCTAAAATACTCTATGCAAAGTATTGGGCGATCGACAAGTTTATTTTATCGTCACTCAGTCGTTGATAAATTACTACAAGAGCTTTCGTTATGTTTACAATAATTATTACAGTTTTATAATAATATGAGAAATGGTGTTAACAATCAGTTAGTTAATATATTATTAACGTCATTTTGACTTCAATTTATGACGTATAGTTGAAATGATGCCTCAAATAATTGTAAGAAAATGGGATTTATTTTTACATTCTTTTCCGAAGTAATAAGTAAGTATTGTAATCACGAAAAAAAAAACTCGAAATTTTAACGGAAATACACTTTTTGACCTTCTCTGAATCGAGTCTTACTATTTTTTTAATGATGTCTATGTGTGTGTGTGTGTGTCTGTGTGTATGCGCTCTACAGCCTACACTGTTGAAGATAAAATTATGAAATTTTAAACTTAAGATTTTTATATGCCTGGGAAGAAAACCTTTTATTTTTGAAAAGCATATTCAAACCGGAAGTGCATGTTTACTTGAGTCACTTTTTTCATATCTTCGAAACGGCTGCACTTACAGTAAAATAGTTAGAATTAAAGTTAAAGATATTAATATTTTGAACAACTTTTGTTTGAAACATTTCTTCAAAAAGTGTACCAGTTACGAGAAAATTGCTATTATCCTATTTATATTGCCATAGTTACATAGGTATGGAAAATTATATATAATAAATCGTATCTACTATGCATGTCAACTGTTTTAAATTTTCAAATATTTTGACATTTAACATTTATTGTCAGTGTCACAAATAAGTTTAGTGAAAAACCGTTACAAAGGTTAGTAAATAATTTAAAATATTATATATAAATATTTTCTCTGGTTTAAAGTTAATTTGAAAACTAAAAAATGCCCGGCTATAATAATTTTTAATAATATGTAATGAATAATGATATTTCTTTATACTACTATAAAATCCAACATTTAAAATCTAAAATACATGTTTTCTTTGGAAATCTGACAATAAACTAACTTTACAATTTTATTGGACAATGAATGAAAATATTTTCTTGAAATTTAAACATTTTATATTTTTATTTATATATTATCAAATCTAAATATACTGAATACGTAAAAGAAAGTTTAGTTGGCCGATGTTTTGAGTAACATTTTTATGGCAAATAATAAAATGTATTAAATTATTAGAATATATTTATTATATGTAAGTAAAAATACGTTTTACTTTAGTAAACATATTTTGTGGCGTACGGAAAACAGTGACTCGTATTATAGATTCTTCTTATATATTAGTTAAATTTCCAAAAATACACAACACTCAGATGTAATTTCGCAATTCTTGTGGTTACAAATAACGGTATATGATGTTTATTAAACAAATTATGTTTTTATGTTCAACATGTTGTGGTTGGATATTACTAGTTTAGTAAAACCACTTAGAGTTTTTAATGTTTCGATTTTTTTTTTATGATTTTAACACTTATTTATATGTTGATCAAATCGATTAGTTACACTACTCATTACTATGCATTTGTTGTAACGGTGTACTCATATGAAATGTATTACATTTACACTGCTGTTCATTAATAACTTTTTTGCTTACACATTTATGTAATTATATAAGCGTTAGTTAGTTAGTCTAAATCCTCCAATTACTGGAGTTAAACTAAGATTTGCAGACACTCCACACATGTTTAGGCGCACGCCCTTTCTGTCCGGACAAACCACCAGATAAAAAAGGTGTTTGCGCCAATTTTTGATTAAATGTGTTTTCTAACTTTATAAAACTTGACAAATATTAAATAACAAAATGGTTACGTTATAATATAAATTAGAGAAAGTTAATAATTATATTTTATTTTGACCATTTTATTTAATTCATAAACGTCGAGTATTGGTTATTTTGTAATTATACATATACCAATACGCCAACATTTTCATATACACTGGTCTACAACTTGTTTTATAACTCTGCGAACACATTACTTCCTAGTTTCAATTTGGTGCGTCAGTTTTTCCAGAGAGTCTAACGTTTTTTATTGGCATTCGGCCAAATATACCACAAAGACATTAGTGATCATTTTTCTCACACGAAAACTCATGGCTATTAATTTTAAACTTATTTTCAAAATAAACATTACTAATTATATATATTACAAACACACACATACATTATATGGGTATATGTATGTATGTATAGTCTAATTCACATAAGAAGAACATTTTTGTGGCATGAATCATCACTACGCTCCATATGATTATATGTAAAAAGTGTATGAATCATGCCACAAAAATGTTCTTCTTATGTGAATTCGACTATAGAATGTAAAATTTTATATTTAATAACATCATAAATTTAATAACTTAGTTATTTTAGTCCTTGCATAATATATTTTATGCAAATAATCATTAAGCATTGTATATTTATAAGTTAATTAGTATATAATGAATTTCCAATGTAACATTTTTAAACAAACATCTCTATTAATAGTATACATATGTATTATATAATTTAAAACGAATATTGCAATTAGGGATGTTTGTGCCAGTAAAATAGGTTATACGTAGATACTTTCATGTTGGTTGAATTTGCAATAATTCAAATAGTATACTCTAATAATAATAAACTATTGTAGGTAAATTTAAGAAAAGTATCATTCAATAAATAACCCATGCATAACTTCATATCGATTCCTATAAAATGGGGTAGTAGAAACTCCTTAACATCCATTCACATCTTGGCAAATGTTCGCCTTTCAACTCTATATGTACTTATACAAATAAATAATTGTAGAAAAATTTGGTTTTGTAAATTTGTAAAATTGCGAATATCACAAATGTATTTAATGTTTACTAAATCTGTTAACGTACTTATATGTATATGCGTCATGTCATTATTATACAAGTTTAATGCTATTTCTTGGCGAGTCCAGTTTTCAAGTTCATTGACTTTGAATTTCGACTAAATATAGACAATTATTTCACGTATGTGTGTGATTTTGAATGTTTTATTTTATTAATATATGTACAAGGTTTTTATATCTATAGATTTGATCGCTAAATTCACCGTGAAAAAGATTTCTTTGCCTTGGAACACATTAGCGTATCCTATATATTTTTAACAAAGGGACTTTTTTAACTAAACTACACACAAAAGTATATTTAATATTATTAATCATTTATATTTCAACCAAACACCTAACAGTATTTATCTTAAATAATATCTATATTATATATATATATATATATATATATATATATATATATATATATATATATATATCGCAATGAATATTTAAAAGCCATCGGCATATTTTTTTTATCGTCACATCAAACCGCGCCCCTTCCATTAATAATATAATCCACGCCGCCCATGGGCGAGTAGAATTTCGTCATGAAATTCCAAAAGAAAATTATCGTGTAAATTTATTACTTACCGGTTTTTAATTTGCACCCATAGGCGCCCGTCTTGTCCGAAATCGAGTACATTAAAGTCATTCCTAAAATGCATCAATTTGAATTAATTAAATTTAAATATCTTATCGATAAAAAAAAACAACATAATAATAAAATAAACTATGTCCGGTGTATTATATTTCTCACGATACTAAATACTCGTTATTTTCAGTAATTAGCGAATTGATTAATATGACATTAAAAATAAATTGTAGCGCGCAAAACAAGACTATTTTTGGATTAAAATACATTTCAAATTGGAGTTATTCAAATAATGCTAGGCTGGGAAAACCGGTAAAATATAGTGGAAAACATTTGTAAATTTTAAAATTCCAACTTGATCCGAACATAAAATTGTTTTTATATCAAATACATTGTTGATCTCATTCACGTTTGATGATTTCGAAGAAATGTACTGTTTCGTTTTATGGTGCATTATTTATGCAGGGTGCGTTCACTGTTTACTGTTACTTTTCGCATTGCTCACAACGTATCCGTCATTAACGGACACCATTTATTATTTTTTTTTGCGGTTAGGATTCATTCAGGGAATCACAGAATACATATTAGCAAGTTTGTACGCTTTGTAGCTGTTTGGTTTCACTAGCGACAGATGGTTTCATTTGATTTAGTTTTCTTATGTACTACTTTTCATTAATGGGCAAACTTAATTATAAAATTATCTGGTCATAAAATGTTTCTATACCTAATAAAATTATAAATAAGAAATTGGAACCGAACATAAACATTAGAATAAATCAGTGGAAGTTGTAAATAATTATTAAACAAATTATATAAATTAAAAAAAAAAAAGTTGAATTATTTCCAATTACATCTATATTCATAGAACATCTTAAAGGTGCTTCTAGTTTACCAAATATTACTAGCGTCCTTATAAAAGGACAACTTACAGTCGCATTAAAAAATATATTATTATAAAATAATTGTTTTAGTGTGCCTCAAATTACTAGCGACATTTTAAAAGGACAGTCATTATCTATAATTAATTTTTAAAAAAACGAATTTTTTACTTTTAATAATAAATGATTATTTTTTCCATTTTAGTAACATTTGGGTTAAAATAATAAAGTTTGTATTTTTCAAACACCTTTAGGTGAAATACATTTGAAATAGTGTCTAACGTCTAATTTTATACTAAAATAAGTTTGTTTTTTGTGTTGCAGAACAACATTATGTGGCAGCCGACTCAAATAGTAGTGCTTCAAGCACAAAAAGTTTTGTGCCATGCAAAGTGTGTGGCGATAAGGCGTCGGGATACCATTATGGCGTCACCTCGTGTGAAGGATGCAAGGTAAATGGAGTTAGAATGACTTATTTACGCCTGAATATACTACTTGTAGCATATAGGAAGGTAATGCTGGTAAACTTCTTTAAACAAGCAGTGCTGGCGTTAGAAAAACAATTGCAGGACTATCAAATATTACATGGCAGTTGTAGTTAAAGGTTGCAATTTTAAAATAATAAAATCCAACTCGTGACTTAAGATAAAATTGAAAACAAGTCTAGCTACATCAGTAAATACCATTTTAAGATAATTGACAGTTGAGAAACACTAAAACCATCTATCTCTTTCCCACACATGTGTTTTCGGTGTATAAAATGCATAAAACAATGCGTGTGTTATAGCTAAACGTATATTATATACCTATAACGGTTCATTCGATCGACGTTCACTTCCGTACATTGCCAACAAACAACGTTATAATAAAAATAAAACTAGTTTTTAATCGAATTTTTCCATATACATATCCCTATTGCCATCTATGAACCAGTTCTGTAAATTAGCTATACATTTCAATTTATTTTTGCTCTCTTTTTGCTTGTCTGTTATTTGTGAATTAATAATTAATTTTTTATGCATAGATATTTTTCTGTATGGGTTATGAATAAATGTATGAAGAGTTGAATGACTGTGAATGAATTGATTGAATAACATGTACAAAAAAACATTTCAGAGAGTATGCTTTACATATTTAATTAAATATTTTTCTCCATTTATTATTTAACTATGTATAACTAATATGGAACAAATTATATAAAGCTCGCTAGTTCGAATATTTTTATTCCCGTACGTGTAATTTAACTTGAATATTATTTGCATGATGTCAATGTGCACCTCCTATATAAAGGCCAAGTGAAAACATTTTCTATTAGTGTTACAACTTATATATTTGCATCAATTTGTATTTATTAATTTATTTTAATTACATCTTGCAAATTTTAATAAATTGTTAAAAATATATATGTTTTTCCTTCGATATAATAATATAAATGTAGAAAAGATAAAATGCTTAAGCATTGTCAAAGTATACTTATATCAAATAGATAAATTTAAAATGTTAATTTATTTAAAATTCATCATTTTCTATTCTATTTAATAATTTTTAAAGACTTACACGCATTTTTTTAATATGTATGTATATATATATATATATGTATATATATATATGTGTGTGTATGTATATATGTATGTATATATATATGTATATATGTATGTATGTATTATATATAAAAAAAATACAAATAATTGTATTTCAAAATATTTATTTCAGGGTTTTTTTCGGCGTAGCATACAAAAACAAATCGAATACCGATGTCTGAGGGACGGTAAATGTCTAGTGATACGATTGAACCGGAACCGATGCCAGTATTGCCGGTTCAAGAAGTGTCTAGCTGTGGGGATGTCCCGAGATTGTAAGTCGCATGCCGATTAACACACCTATAATATATCTAACGGTCTAATTTTGAATAGCTGTGCGATATGGCCGAGTACCGAAAAGATCTCGAGAACGGGGCCCGGACGAACCAAGTGGCCGTGTAACGACTACAGACGCCGACCAATCAGACACGGAAACAAAACAATTGGCTGTGTACGATATTATTTTGACCGTGTCCCAGGCGCATCACGCCAACTGTGCGTATACTGAGGATAATACGAGGTCGTTGGTAAAGAAGCCGTTAACAGTATCGACACCGCCGTCAACACCAGCATCTACTACATCTGGTAGCGGAGATGAACATGAGGTATATATATATATAATATAATTTAAATTTAAAATTCAAAGAATATAAATAAAAGATGTTATTAAATATTGAAACTATTCTAGGTGGCTAGTTCAACTGCAGAATCGCTTGAAACGCAGCGAGTTTCGTTGTGGCAACAGTTTGCTGCATGCATAACACCAAGTGTTCAACGTGTAGTAGAATTTGCTAAACGAGTGCCGGGTTTCTGTGACCTAGGCCAGGACGACCAACTGATCCTGATCAAGATCGGTTTCTTCGAGATCTGGCTGAGTCACGCGGCCCGGCTTGCGACCTCTGCACTTCTAGTGTTCGATGACGGAACTACGGTTACGCGGCAACAAATGGAAATCATGTATGAGGTAAGACCATTTATTATTTTTTATTGTGATTAGTTTATGTTTCGGTTTAGTAATGTTTGTGTAATTTCATTTATATATTGTTTCCAGTCGGATTTCGTAACATCTGTCCTCCATTTTGCATCTACGTTAAATGCTTTGGCCCTCAATGACACGGAATTAGGATTATTTTCAGCGGCTGTTTTATTAACGGCTGATCGACCAGGAGTCACTGATGTTAAAACGATAGAACAGCATCAAGATCGACTCCTAGAAGCACTTAAAGTACAGGTAGGAATCACTATACTATTTTAATTGTTTATAACTTTATTTAAATTAAATAAAAATATGTTCTATGTTTTTTTTTAAATATACGTTTAAATTAGCGCATATCGTTAGAATTTTAATTAATGTATAGAAGAAGAAAAACAGATAAAAATAATATTGGTATATAAATTTGACACGGACGGCGTAATACCACTTGAGCAATTATTTTATTTTTAGGTTGGTAGGAATCATGCAAGTGAACCACAACTCTTCGGAAATTTACTTATGAAATTACCAGAGTTACGAACTTTGGGCGCTAAGCATTCGGCCCATTTAGACTGGTTTCGGGTGAATTGGGCGAAACTGACATTACCACCGTTGTTTGCGGAAATATTCGACATTCCCAAATGCGAAGACGATCTCCAGTGACCAACACAAGTTCGGCACTGACAAATACGGATCAGGGTAGAATTTAATTCGTATTTGTAAGTTATAAAATATATATATATATATATATATATATATATATATATATATATATATATATATATATATATATATACAAAGATGTAAGAAACAGTATTTTTGCCGTATGATAGAAATTGATCTTGGTATTATCATGGAAATATGATTTTAGCAATTGTTTTTAATACAAACAGTGTTTCCACCTTAAGCAATTCATTATTTTGCCTTCCACAGCCATTTGGTGTAAGACATGTCTTCTATCAATAATGATTTTAAAAATAAATTGTTATTTATTATTAATTTAAAATATATTTAACGTACAAATTAAAACTTAAATTATTTCCATGTAGCGCTAGTATTGAATCACCATTTTCAAACATCAAAATAATGAAATACATAAATCATATGACCATGATAATAAATTTTCAAAAATACCACCGTTAAAACTAACACAGAATAATGCCAAATATTAACGAATTAGAATTTCACAAAAACAAAATATAACGGCTAGCCACCGCCATCTTACATTACCAACATTAGAGGTCAATGTTAAACAGCTTACACGCATACCATCTCCTTCTCTAAAAATAAAATTCCCCTGTTCGTCCTTGTGTAAAATAATGTAAAAAAAAAAACCCTAGCAATATGTGCAGAATAAAATATGGGTTGTGTGATCTTTCGTATATCTTATCTTGCCTTTCTTGCTCAATTTATAAACAGATAAAACCACTAAGCCGACACCCAAAATGCATATATTGTTTAGTAATTTTTAATGAAACTAGGGACCTTTTCCCGAAAACATATCGTCGGTTTTTGTTATCGGATAGCACACACTTCAATTTTATTATTGTTAAATGTCAAGTTAATCTTTATATATATACATATCATTATTTAAGTGTATTTTTTTAAATTCAAAAACGCATTTTGAACTGAACTACTATTTAGTTGCATCAAATAAATGTGTAGTTGATTTAATTTTCTTTCATTTTGGGCTTTAAATGTTGCGTAAAGAAGTAAAATCAATTTTGAAAAATGTGCTGCCGATTTTATTTTTAAATTATAGTTCTGTGAACGTTTTATAAATAAGATAATCAACACAGAAATGCTAGTTCATTTCTAGTGCTGTGACTATATTCAATTTGGACTAACTTAAGCCACTTTACATGATGCTAATGAGCTTGAAAAGTAATAGAATGTAAGGTGGATTAAATTAAACCAGACTAGAATTTTTCGAATAGGGTAAAAAGAAACAATCATATCTGGTATTCGATGTATTTAATTAGTATTATTCATTGAGATTTTATAAGTTTTTAATTGTATATTTAGTATATCCCTTAGAGTACAAAGCGATTTTGAATATTTGGGCTATAGGGTGACGCAGATTATTTATAGAATTTTAAAAATAAGTAAGAAAAAATCTTTAATAATATATAGTAATATATCTTTTCAAGTAGACCTTAAGCAAAGCCTCTTATCATCAGAGAATATAATTCTCTGTTAAAAACATTTATTTAAATAAATATTTCATAGTAGTGCTGATAATAAAATATCTAACGACTTTTGGCTAGTGTCATTTTATGAAGAAGAAAAACAGTTAATAGAATGCTTCAATAGAGCACGTCTTAAGATTAAGCCAGTTGCACCACAATCTCATTTTAATTCTAGACCAAAGTCAATTTTTATATATTAACAACATTGATCAGTATAAACACAAGTACACATTTATGTGTCTTGTTAATTTATTAAAATATACAACAAAAATTGCGTGCGTCTTTTTGATGTATTTAAATATTTATTTAAATTGTTTTACATGATTTGATATAAATTTTAAATTTAATAATTATTTCAAAGTTAACTGATTAGTGTTGCCAATGTAGAAAAATGGCTTCCACGAACTGATTTGATTTGCGCCTGTTTGAAATTATTGTATTCACTTTTAAAGTGTTTTATAAGTCTGCAATTAAGATTTCAACTTATTATTTGAATGTTTGGTAGAAACATATCAATAAACGCATCATCTAAATTTTAGAATGAATGAGTTTCATAAAATGACGAATGTGACTGAATAAAAAAATTGTATGGTTTTTATACTTGATAAAAATAAACAAGAGGTTAGTGATTATCTTAAAACTTTTTATTATTAATCTGTATATAATTATTAGATTATTATCGTAATAATCTTTGAGATTTTATCATGACAAAAGACATTTAAATGTAGCTTGATTTTTCGTACTTATATGTAAATATATACATAAATATAGAGGCATGTCTCTATTCCTATACTTGATATTATAAAATTTATTATTTTTTACATATTTTTAGATAGAGTTATATGATTTTTATATTATTTTATATCTAATTTATCGGTTTGAATGTAATTCTTGCAAAAGAGTAAATATATATTCTCCACTGCCTTAAATACAAAAAAAAAAAACATATTATATATACGTTAGTTATATTCTCATCTCGTAATATTTATTTTCTCAAATTGTCATACATAAAGTCATTTATTCTCACCACAAATCACGCTATTTTAATGTTCGCGAAGCAACTTTAGAATCAATCATTTGTGTATAATATGTTAGATATTATTCTACACAATATCACAACAAACAAACACATTAATATTTACAGTGATACTGAAAAATGTTTTAAATAAATGTTAAATTAACTCGTTGTTATAAAAATAGATAATATAATTATTGCTATATTGTTTTATGTTTATTAATTATTATTATTATCAATAATAATAATAGGGTATTTTGTTTCATTGTGGCTGCTATGTAACAAGTTTGTAGGTGCTCCGTCTACTAAGCATGTTATATCTTTTTACACTATTTTTTAATATTATATGTAAAGAAATTTAGAATTTTTGTTACGAAAGATATTGTTTAATTTTGAATATATAATGTATATTACAAATTTATCCCTGTCTTTTTCTAGTTCATTGTTTATTTTAACTATTTATAATATATTATTATTCAGACGCTATTATGGGACGCTGAAATCAAGGGACGCTATTTATTTCATCTCATGGTTAAAATCTATTTAGGCTCCGCCCCAATTTTAACCAAGTTCAGCCCACATATGACGTCACACACGTACGTATATTATATGTATATATATATATATAATTTAAAAATTTTAATAAAATAAATACGAGTAATCAATGTTGGAATTTCAGGTACAGGTGTTATGAATTTACTGATAATAATATAAATTATCATGAATGTATCAAGATAATTTATTAAATGTACATCATGATAAAATCTACTGGTACGTAGCGACGTAACGCGGCGTTTGTGTGAACTACGTAACATAATCGACATCACAACATGTCAATCGAGCAATATGGCGGCATAACGGGGAAATGACTGTCGTCTCTCGTGTACAAATCGAACGAAAACTAACACCAAACCCGTCTAAGTATGTGCTAATTGTATCCAAATAAACTAACAAGTGTTTGCTGCACGAAATGGGCAAAGAATGTAGTGATTAAGTATGCGAAGTGCTGTGTTTTAGGGTGAATATCGGTCAGTGTTCGTGGGTTTGGTGTCAAAAAATCTGTGTACATTTTTCGCCGGGGAATGGTTCCTATTATAAACAATGGGAGCTCAGAACACCAAAGATCGTGTAAATTCAACGGGTTCACTATCGGTTCGTACAACGAGAAATAAACCCCGTGCACCTAAAGATGGTCGTCAAATTGGATCAAATATTTTTACGGAACACAGTGGTATGATTCATTCACCTAGCTCGTTTTTTCTATTATTTATAATGTATTTTCACATATGTCGCTGGATTTTTTGCTTACTCTAATGTTGCAAGTGATTAGTGAATAATACCGAGTTAGCAAAATGCTAGTTGAATAATTTGCACGGTCGTTGTTAATTACTTTTGACACTTGCTATATTGACAATAATTATTTTTGATAACAAACGATGCGTTAATTGTTTTAAATTGCTTTTGTTGTTCAGGTGCATCATTTGTTGTTATTTTCATTCAACAATAAACTAACTGTCAAATCTCATCTTTTGTCCAGATAACAGACACGTTATATCCTGTCCGTAGTGATCATAAAAAAAAAATCGAACCCATTTACAAATCGTATTATTTTTAGTATCGAAATGAATACATATTTTGGTTCCCACATTATTAAAATAAAATAAACTATTTTGTTTGCACATTTCAATTTGATTTGATTATCAAATCCACAGAAATTAATATATACATTTTTGATTGTTGTTCAAATTCAAAATGATTGATGATATTTTGCATTTTTAATCCCTCTACCAAATTTGGTTCTATTTAAATTCATGGAAAATCGTTGTTAATTCTATCGAAATTGGAATTCATTATTAATTCAATGATCCTATATACGTATTTATATACCGTATTTTCAATTGAAATGAAGTCGAGTATATTTTAACAAATCTGTTTGTAATCTTCATAATCGTAATTAATTAATTAATAATTATCTATTGCAATTATTTAATTTATACTTATTTCTCAATTTAGTATTAGCACACAACACCTCGACATTTAATTTTTCTATAGTTCTTTATTGTTGTATTTTTACGTAATATAAAATTAATTTCGGTGACAATTTACATTATACATCGCATTCCATATAAACACAAAAAAGTGTTGTTATTAATGAAATAACAACTGTATAACACCAACTATGTTTCTATAAGCACTACAACCTTGAAAAGAATAAACAATTGTGTATGTGTCTATAATATTGCTATAGTGTTATAGAAATTCAATAGTAGATACAGAATAGCACTAAAAGATATCAAATTGTATATACATTTCAAGTTTATAGAACTTATAGTGGCTATAGTAATTATAGCATCATAAAAATATTTATTACTATCAAGTTTTACTTAAAAATATAATTTAAGCAGTTTAAATTCGTTCGGATTTTTAATAATTATTTATTTATTATATAACAGATAAGCTTTTTATTGAAATAATCGTTAAGCCGGTTTTAATTTTTTAGGAAAATGCGATGTGTTTATATATTAAAATACAAATTGATATAAAATGATGACTTAAATAGGGAATATATTATTTTCTGAACTCAAACCTAGGGTTGCATTAAACTGTAGTTTATTACGAGATTCTGTTTTACATCAGTTTTTTTTTTTTGTGCCGTTTTCAATAAACTGACTTCGTATAAGGAAGTGGGGTGAAAAATCTCTGTCATTCATGCTTTACCTATCCCTGCACTCCGCCACTTCCCTTTCCCTGCATCCCATCACTTTCCTTACCCGAGGCCCTTGTAATTGTACACCTCCCCTGCCGAGTACAGTTTCCCCCAGTCTGGTCGTTCCCCTCATCTACTCAATCCGCATCAGAAACCCGACTGCGTATTTCCAAACCCGACATACAATAATCTATAATTTCGGTAAAGGGTTTCTGGTTAATTAAAAATAATAGAATATAGAGTTGTCATTTAATTAGATGTCTGTTGGCTAGGTGTATAATAAAACTACAGTATTGATTAGTTTTGTTATATAGTTATAGAATGATTCATTCATTAACTGAGAGTTAATGCAATTTTTTTTATTCTTTTGTTGTATTGTTTTATTATCGAAAAGGAAATAAGTAATATGGCAATCAGTAGCCTTGATCATTAAAACATATTTGAAAATAACGTTATAGAATTATATAGTGCGAATAATCGTTTATATATTATTTATATTAGGAATAGATAAAATTCAATTTTATTTATATGAATATTATATATTAATTATAAACAAATTCGAAACTATCTACATAATGATTTATTACATTTTTTAGTCATTTTTATTAATCAATATGTTAAAATCCATTTTTAGAAAATGAATTTTATGTTACAAAATATTTATTTAGGTAAAAATTCTGATAATTGTCAAATATTTTATGAAAATTACTAACTAATCTAGATTTGCGCATTTAAGTCAAAGCAGAATTGGTATATATGAAAAATTAAATATGATTTAATTTTGATGTATTATAAAATTGAATAACCAAAATGTTTTCAAAGAATTTCTATTTGTGTTAGCGTTTAAAATAAGGTATTTATGAGGTTAATGTTCATGGCCAAATATAGCATAATTTCGGTATATTTTTTTCTCTTTGTCGAGGAAGTTGAAATAAGCAGCTTTAGAAAAAAAAAACTAAAAATATGTTCACCTCTTGCCTGCTCACGGATGCAGTATAAAAATAAACAGAAAGAAAAAAACTGTCATTATAGAAATCGATATAAAAGTTTGCATTCTATTTTTTGCTTTGTAAGAAAGGGACATTTTGTATTTTTATATCTTGAGGTTCTTTTCCTCCATGAAACATATTTCAAAACTATTATTCTTATACAAAATTACATTACACAAATAATTTAGAAATAAACAGTTGGTAGTTTTTCTCTTATATAAAATTTAATTTTGTTTTGTTTTAATTGTATGAAAATATAAATAGAAGTCATACAATTGGGTTTCAAGTGATTTGGACAAAAAACGGTAATAATTCAAAAATAATAGTCCCCCTTGAAACCGGAAGACAATATGAACAATTCAGCCCCCGCCCTCCAGTCTAAATTGTATATACAAAAATAGTTCTTGGGTGTTGTTGATATACCGAAATTATTGTCAACAACACACTCACTTTGACATCTGAAAGTCATTTCAAACCAAATTCGGTTTATGGAGGGTTGAACATTTTCCCAGTACAGATTTAATTAATTGTTAACACTTGACTGCGTTTACATTCGCGTCACTTATCCGGGTGTAATTCAAAACGATTTGGTTTAATAATAGCCATGTAAGTCTATTGTTACAAATGCATTAATTGTTGTACTGTGCCTTGGATAACATTCGAAATCTAAAGAAATTGTTTTATATGAAAATAATTATTCATCCTAATATTGCATTAGATAATTATTTATTTGTTGGGAATATGTTTGTGTGTCTTTTTTTAATAATATACATCCTGATGTTTCTAACTTTGAAAAGCTTACGAAAATTGTTTATATGATTGAATAAATGTGTGTCTAAATTAATTTTTTTTTTTAAAACATTTTGAAAGGTTTTATATGCTTTTATTCCTTATCCTTCCTAATTGACTTTTCTATTGGTTTTTTGGCCGTCCTACTTTTGCGTTTTATGGCATGGTGTTATTGTATGTAATTGCAAATAAATGATCAAGGTATTTATACACGGAACAGAGATTGCCCTATTTCGAATCTAAATCAAATCAAGTATATATTATAACCGCGTTTATAGCATTCCGTAATCCGTTAAAATCGCAATGGAAGAACAGATGTTCACAAGTGGGGGTCAATCATCTGACTAACGGACATTAACATCTTATACAAGTAGCACCGTATTTCATATATATAAACGAACCACTAGTGTCACGTCAAAGCCTATATGCATAATAATTTTCGAAAAACCTCCTTTCGCCCTGGGAACTTAAAACCGTCGTGCAACAGTAACAATTATTCTGAGAAACGACCTTGCAACATACACACCGCGACTCACACAATCAAAATCCACAACAGGTTGCTTTTACTATAGCATTGCGTGTCTTTTGACAAACACAACATACACACACACCTTCGCTAATGTTCTGTTGTGTGTATGGGAAATAATTGCTTTGGTATTTATGTGAATAATAGCAGCTTCACACTGTGTTTGCTACGTGTGATACAAAACAAAAAAAGATCATGAAACGACATCTTTTGAAAGAGGAAATGTACTATCATGATAGTTTTACCTATTTCATAAACACCGTTTCGTTAAACTACTATTATAACTGAGCTCGTTATTAAAAACAAGTACAGAAATTACATCTAGTAGAATGACGTCACAAATTGTACATTTTCAAACTCTATAGCGCTGTCTAAATATATTATGTAGTAACTTATTAAATCGTGTAGTAAGTACCTTAGTTAATTGTCAAACACATGTTTTTTTTTTGTGTAGAAGCACTTTTACAAAGTCGACCCCTACCACACATACCCAGCATACCAGACACAGACCCATCAGGGGCTAGCACCTTGCCGGGGGGCTCGGGCAGTCTATCGGGCCAGTCCACCGGCTCAGGCTCGGGTGCTGCGCCTGGGACGCCGTTACCGCTAGAATCCGCGAACCGGTGGACATCCAAGGAAAACCTCCTAGCTCAAGAAGAAGACGATCCGCAGTTGTTCGTTGCGTTGTATGATTTTCAAGCAGGCGGTGAAAATCAACTTAGTTTAAAGAAAGGTGAGAGATTGTAAACCTCAAAATCACGTAAATCTCACCTCGCGAATCCAATCGATTAGAATTTAGAATCGTAGTTGAGATCTTGGTTTTAGTTCTGCATGTGAGCATGCGCGAATATATGCTTAAATAATCTCACTCACCTCAATAGTTTCATTGTTTATAACTCTAATAAAATTGGAGAAAAACTGTTCATATTTAGATTCTAACTTCTGCGCCAATGAGCATGCACGAATATGCTTTAGTGATCTAATATCAATCAACACCTAGCTATTTTAAATGTTTATAACGTTGTTCAAAACGTACGAAATATATTAAATGTTTGTTTTTGTGTTTTGTGCAGGTGAACAAGTACGAATATTAAGTTATAACAAGAGTGGAGAATGGTGCGAAGCCCATTCGTGTTCAGGACAAGTTGGATGGGTACCCTCGAATTACGTCACACCCGTCAACTCATTGGAGAAGCATTCTTGGTACCATGGGAAGATATCACGTAATGCCGCCGAATATCTGCTTAGTTCGGGTATCAACGGAAGTTTTCTGGTCAGGGAATCCGAAAGTAGTCCCGGACAAAGAAGTATTTCGTTGAGATTCGAAGGGAGAGTCTACCATTATAGGTAAGAATTATCATAAATAAAGAATATTTATTTTAAAAAAAAGTATGTTTTTTTTTATAAATGGTAAAAATAAAATTTGCGTCATGCTTATTTAACTAGGCTGTATTTTATAAGTATATTAATTATTTACAATAGCGATAAATCAAAATTGTATTATTTTATTATATCATAAAATTTGCCAAAGTCTATATGGTATATAAAAAAAAAACATGAAATTTACTGTTCATAGACACACAATCTGACAGTTATTTATTGGCGGAATGCCAGTGCACTTACCGCACTTCACTCATGATAAACCCATAAAAGTTTGTCAAACACTACAAATAAAACTAAAACATTATTATATTGTCTCTAGCGAATCGAACAATAAGTTATATGTCTGCTTTTTTGAATAATATATTGCATACTTAATGGATAAATATGCAATATATTATGATTTTATGACTTCCAAAAATATGTCTGAAACTGTAGTGTAGTTTATTTTAAACATAAATGAATTCGCTTAAAGGTCATACATTTACTTATTTATTTTTCTCTAAAACAAGAACAGAAAGATTGTCAAGATCAGAATGAATGTAAAGGATTTTCTACCACCCTATATGATGGGAATTGGCATGATGTTATGTATGTATGTATGTGTTTATTTAGGGAATCAAATTATATAAGACATCATGATGTACATACAAGCACGATATCATAGTTTTATTATATATTGAATTTACGAGCGACTTGAAATAAGTTTTATCGTTTTCCCTGGTAGAATCAACGAAGATGCTGATGGAAAACTATTTGTCACTGCCGAAAGCAAGTTTAACACTCTTGCAGAACTAGTTCATCATCATTCCATGTTAGCAGACGGACTAATAACCCAACTCTTATACCCCGCACCCAAACACAACAAACCCACCGTCTTCCCACTTAGTCCAGAACCAGACGAATGGGAAATCAATCGAACTGACATTGTGATGCGTCATAAGTTAGGCGGCGGACAATATGGAGACGTATACGAAGCAGTCTGGAAACGATACAATATGACCGTCGCTGTTAAGACGTTAAAAGAAGACACTATGGCGTTAAAAGATTTCCTAGAAGAAGCTGCGATAATGAAAGAAATGAAACATCCGAATTTGGTGCAACTGATTGGTGTTTGTACTCGGGAACCGCCGTTTTATATTATTACAGAGTTTATGAGCAAAGGGAATTTGTTGGATTATTTAAGGAATGGAAATAAAGAACAGATAAACGCTGTGGTTTTGATGTATATCGCTACTCAAATAGCGAGTGGAATGTCTTATCTTGAAAGTAGATTTTTTATTCATCGAGATCTCGCTGCGCGAAATTGTTTAGTTGGAGAAAATCATTTAGTCAAGGTGGCAGATTTTGGATTGGCTCGTTTAATGCGAGATGATACCTATACTGCTCACGCTGGGGCTAAATTCCCTATAAAATGGACGGCGCCCGAAGGGTTAGCATACAATAAATTCTCCACTAAATCAGACGTTTGGGCATTTGGAATTTTACTTTGGGAAATTGCCACTTACGGAATGTCTCCATATCCAGGCGTAGATCTAACCGACGTCTACCACATGCTGGAAAAAGGCTACAGGATGGAATGTCCCCCAGGTTGTCCTCCCAAAATCTACGACTTAATGCGCCAATGTTGGCAATGGAATGCCTCGGAGCGACCAACTTTTAAAGAAATTCATCACGCGTTAGAAAACATGTTTCAAGAATCAAGTGTTACAGAAGAAGTTGAGAAACAACTGCAAGGAACTGAAGGATGTTCAACTCCACAATTAAGCTATAAAAAATGTCATTCTGGTTCCACCAGTAACATCCACGGACTAGTTTCTTCCGATTCTTTAGAATCTACGAGTATGTTGAGTAAATTGACCACTTTTACTGGAGGTTCTTCGAAAAGCAATTTGGTACAGATGCGACGGCCGACGAATAGAAAAGGAAAACAGGCACCGGCTCCGCCTAAGAGAACGAGGTAAGTTTAGTTGAAATTGGAAGAAATGAAGCGAAATTTTGTGTTTTGGAATTAAATTGTTTGTTATTTTTCAGTCTTCTTTCTTCATGTAGTTCTTTTAGAGATAGTACATTTGGCAATGATGATCCATCAGGACAGCAGGATAATATGATTGGAGAAGATGGCACTGATATAAATGGTAAGTCAAAGCTTTGTTCTATTTAAAACTGGTATTTCATATTACACATTTTTTGTTTGTTACCAACGAAGATATAAGTACTAACAGTTCTGTATGTAAATATATATTAGGTATAACGAGAGAATTACAAAATATGGCAGCTAGTACGAAAGGTGGCGATTCTGAGGGTGAATTACAAGATCAAACTCCAGATACAGATGACTCTGGGGCACACTCTTACCCGGAAGTTTCAAGTTCGCAGTTTATTAACTCGACCAGTTCATTTAAACGAGCTCCCATTATGGGCAACCGGGGACTCGAGCAGCGGGGCAAAAAAGCTCGGACTTATCCACCGAAAGAATCTGCTGGACAACAGAAGGTATATTCTCAATTTTTTTACCTTAATTCATTTTTACAAATTATTATCTATTGTTAAAGCCGGTTCAAGTAGCAGCTCTCGAAGTTCAAAACGTCAAACGTGCCATCAGCCGTTACGGTACTCTTCCGAAAGGGGCGCGAATCGGTGCCTACCTTGAATCTTTACGTCAGAGTGGTCTTTCAAACCAACAACCCGCTGAAGCCATCAACAAACCCGTCGTCGAACAAATCGAGCCATCAGCTCGTTCTTTGTCACCGCGCACCAACATCCGCACACAACCCCAAATGATTCGTAGTAATTCTTCCAGCGGAGTAACCACTTTCCATGCTCCGCATCATCCTCCATCATCACCAACCGCGACCAAATTACATAGAAATCGCAATACTGGACTAACAACTCGAAATAACACTGAAGTCACTTTGAGAACATTTCGAGTTGGTCCGAATTCGTTTCGAGGTGGGTCACCGTCGCGCGCTGCTCAACCTTCATTGGCTGATCTTGAGTTTCCTCCGCCACCTACTGATTTACCACCACCTCCAGAGGAGTTTGATACAGATTTTACTGATGATGCTAAAAAAGAAGGATCGCCGAGTGATTGGAGAGACAAAGAAGGAAGTTCGCGTTTTGGGATTAGTTTGCGACATCGAGAACCATCAACAGATTCTTGTTCAAGTGCCAAATCGGGAAAGGAAGAGGTTAAGGAAACTGTACAACGGTCGAGTTTGAGTCTTACGTCGCCTAGTGTTGAGACAAAAAGTCCTATGTCGGTTGACAGTGATGTTCCAGTAGTTGGGTCACCTTTAGAGCCTTTACCGCCGCCTCCAGATCATACAGATGATGAAAATCAAAATGATAAAACACAGATTGATATTCAGCACAGCTCAGAAGATAAGCAATCCAAAGTTTTTAAAACGCCCGGGATGAAAGAGATATTGGAATTAAAACTAGTCGCAGAAATCAAGGAATTATCTGAGCAAAAAATTAAAAATTCACGAGAATCTCCAAGTAAAGACCAATTATCTACCATTTCGAACGACCCTTTGGCTCAGTTAGTATCGGAATTATCAGAAACAATGAATATCGAAGCGGTAATTAAAGAAGCAGCAGCCAAAGAAATGCAAAACGCCTTACGCAAAACTAAAACTGAAAACGGAGCTACATCAACTTTTAAAACACAACTAAAAAAAGTTGATCCTCCTATTAAACGACCACAAGTTAAAGAAGAGACTAACAACCTCGGCGGTGGGATCATCGATTTTAAATCGCGATTAAGAAAAGTAGATAAGACTGATAAAGAAGAAGAAATCGACCAAAACGATGAACTACTAGAAGGAAATAAACGAGAGAGCACGGCCAGCTCGGACAGTAGTGCTAACTTAAAGATAGACGACGGAGACGATAAACGAAAAAGCACTGGAAGCATTTCCAGTCTCAAAAAGCTTTGGGAATCTAAAGAAGCTTCAGAAACTTTAGGAAATATACAATTAAGCCCTAAACTATCACTAAAAAACACCAAAAATGACTTACGCCGCGACGCAACTCAAGATTCAGAAAACGCAAATGAAGCAACTCCAACTCTTGAAGAGGAGTCCCCGCTTATCCGAAATGCTTCAGGACGAAGCCAAAATAAAATGTGGCCGCCGAATTCGGATGAAAAGCCCATAGTACCCGTTAAACCGATGGTCAAAGCGGTTAAACCGATCTTACCCTCAGGTAAAGCAGGTCCAGCGATCTATGCAACTCCAATCGCACCAAAACCTCCGATTTTAACCAAACCAACAAACATAGACAATAATAAAATTACTGAAGATGATAGTGCTAAAAATTCGGATAAAACAGAACGGGATTCAATCTTAGAGATCTCGCAAGCATTAGAGACTAGTCTAAATGGGATCAGATCGAATCCGACAGTGTCTACGGCGACTTGGCTGCAACTATCGGATAAAATTGGGTTATTACATGGCTCGTGTATGGGATATGCGGATTCAGTGGTCCCGGCGCATACGAAGTTTCATTTTCGTGAACTATTGACTAAGTTGGAGACACAGGGAAGGCAACTGAGATCGGCTGGGACGCGAAATATAACCGAAAATACGCGACAATTGAATGAAGTTACTAACACATTGAAAGATGTTGTTAACGCCGTGAAAATATTCTAAATTTTAAACGAGATATGCTCAGAGATTCTCAACGAAATTCAAACAAAGATCACTAACTATTTCTCATGTGTTCCTAAACTGAATAGTGTATCGTAAACAATAATTTTTCACTTTTAATCTATTATGTTTACACCTTTTAAGTTTTATTAAACCAAGCTTAAATTAAATAAATATCACTTGCGTTGTGATTCAATGTGGGTTTAGTTTAAGCTTGTTTTAAAATTAATGTGCATAAAAGTATATCTTTACGCCCTTTACTTCAAAAAATAGTTGACTCATTTTATGAAATATGAAAACATGTAATTTAAATCATTCTATTTAAACGATACTGATATACGTAAATTTTAAACAAATATTATTTTGATTTTGTTTTGTATACAAATCAAGCAGTAAAGGGGTCATTTAACTCATTGTCAGTCAATTATTTTACAATTCTGTGCATATCAGATAATTTTTCCTAGATCAAAACAAACATCTTTAAATGTGCATACTAATCATAATAAAAATAAATAAAAAGAGGTAAACATAGGACCATTTTATATAAAAAAAAAAATAGTCAGTAGTAAGTAACACTTATAAGAAAATAAAATCACCATTCTAAAATTATTGGTGATGTGTTTCCTATTTTAATTGTTTTTTAAGTTGCCATTACTGAATTCAGTGTATTTATTATTGTGTGAAACAGTGTCAGTACTACACCAAACAATTGATAAACCTGCGGATTGAGTGCGTGTTTTTTTTCTCTTTAATTTTCGATTTATCACGTCCTAAGTGTGTTTGCTGCGCTGGACGTGTCTCCTTGGTTTTCATTTACTTTTTCACTAAAACTGTGATAAATTATTAAAATGGGATTTCGTTTGCTTCTCCTACTGTTCTTATGACCATCGTCGGTTTATAATTTTTGTTTTATTTTGTTTATATTTTTCGCTCTGACGTGATATTTTTCTCGCGGAGAAACAGACATTTATTATGACATATGCTAGTCTTTGTTTTTATATTGTAATACGTGTGTGTATATTTTTTTTAATTGTATGAATGTAACGAAAATATTCTGATTAGTCTTAAGTATGATTATTATTATTAAGACAGTAATTTTATACAACCCAAAGATAAATTTAATAGGTAAATACTATATATTTGGTGTTCAGCTCTATGTTTTTAGTTTCTTTTTTTCACAGTTTTATCCTATTACAATTTAGTAATAAACATTTTTTTAATTTTCAAATTTATCTTCTCTTAGTATTTCTTTGATAAACTTTTAATATAATTAGGGTAGTGAAGACTCCTTTTTATGTGTTTCGCAATTTTAAATTTGAAAAGAGCTATTTTCATAACTGAATTTTATATTAATATACTGGCAAATGCTCATTTATATTATTAATCTACGATTTATCTGTTTTTTTTTTCTTAGCAGATTTCTTTGTTTTGTTAATGTGCATGAAATCCAGTAACATAAACTAACAAAAAAACATATATAATTATTACTACAACGACATTTATGTATTAAAACTAAAAATATCGAACAACTGTGAAACAAATATATCCAGAAAATTTAGTGTATACAATATTGTCAAAGCAAATAGTCATTTTAAATGTATTCTTATGATAATTATCCAATAAACACACATGTCACATCTCTGATATACAAAACGTACTCAACTTAGGGGGTTTGAGATTCGGCTTAAATGTATTGGGAGATAATTTTTATGTACTCGACCCCAACAATCAAGCAGGGATAATTGAAACAGAACAAATAATAACTTATTTCTTGTGATGTGTTGTAGTAATATCTCAATAATCCCCAGTTGTCGGTACTTGAAGAAGTACTTAAGTATCAAGTAAGAGATTTAACATTGTGTTTAATGGGCCTTATTTATTTCGTTGTAACATTTATTTAAATAATTTTCCGCTGTCAGTTTTGTATATAATATTTGCATTTATTGTATGACTCGATCGATATAAATATATATGAAGTATAATATGATAGATTTCCTATGTGGACCATCGTACTCATTAGTAGCATTTATAAAACATTTCGTACTGTCTGCTATATAGTGATACATTTCGAATTGGGCTGATTTGTTTAACAAAATTAATAATAATGTACCATCTTTTTCTGTTCCTTACTAATTGTTCTTAGTAATTTATATCGTAATTCCTAAGCCCAACGATTTGATTGATTTGTTCTGATTTCTTTGTACTCGTATCTACAAATTACTGTGGGCTATCAAGTAATGATATTTTTTGTATATAAAAGTATTTGCTGCATTTTGTACAGGCTTTATTTTTTAGATTAGAAATGAAAGATTGACTGTATCTATTAAAAGATAAAATACATTTGCTAGTTTGAAAAATATCGGGTGATTCATTATTTGATATGATACCTAGAAATGTTTGATTCAGTTTAGGTAACATTTAAATTGAAAAATTATAAGGTAAGAGAATAAATGTACAAGTTACTCCTCGAAACTTAATAAAAGGAAAGCCAGTAGTTATACAGTATGCTAGTTTTATTTAAACTATTGTGAATTATAATATAAGAGTAAATATTTTTCCTTTTGTTGTTGCAGCACAATATGCATGCCGGTTGGTCCGTTTGCCACATCTACGACAGATGAACTAGCAAACAACACAACCTTTACCAACATCAACCACTTTCTTGCAATCAGAGAATTTCTAATGCCAGCGCAAGTGCCTACCTTTAAATGTTCACAAACAAATTGATTCTTTGTTTATAATACATTAACACTTTTACATGAAATTATTAGAATAATCAATCAAACAATTTATATAGGTACCTAATTTTTAATGAAACTGTAGCATGAATTAATTTATTAAATAATGTATAAATCTAAATACAGTATAAGTTTTTGTTCTGAAATGAAATCCTGTGTCCTTTATTTTTATTTTCAGGATAATACACACAGAAAAGAGGTCCACAAAAGTAGGTATTATTTTTTATTGCTACTACTATTCTCGCGGAATTAATTGAAAACCATGTTAACAGAAATCGTCAAAAACAGAAGGCTATAGCCTTCTGTTTTTTTGGGCGTAAAACACTTTTCGCGGCGATTCGCGATTTTAGCATCTCTAATTTTTGCGAAGGTCAATATCTAGTGCGAAACCGCGACAGAGCATTCTGGAGCTTGTGGTTCTCGCGGAATTAATTAAAAACCATGTTAACAGAAATCGTCAAAAACAGAAGGCTATAGCCTTCTGTTTTTTTGGGCGTAAAAACACTTTTTCGTTGCGATTCGCGATTTTAGCATCTCTAATTTTTGCGAAGGTCAATACCTAGTGCGAAACCGCAACAGAGCATTCTGGAGCTTGTGGTTCTCGCGGAATTAATTAAAAACCATGTTAACAGAAATCGTCGAAAACAGAAGGCTATAGCCTTCTGTTTTTTTGGGCGTAAAACACTTTTTCGCTGCGATTCGCGATTTTAGCATCTCTAATTTTTGCAACGGTCAATACCTAGTGCGAAACCGCGACAGAGCATTCTGGAGCTTGTGGTTCTCGCGGAATTAATTAAAACCATGTTAACAGAAATCGTCAAAAACAGAAGGCTATAGCCTTCTGTTTTTTTTGGGCGTAAAACACTTTTTCGTTGCGATTCGCGATTTTAGCATCTCTAATTTTTGCGAAGGTCAATACCTAGTGCGAAACCGCGACAGAGCATTCTGGAGCTTGTGGTTCTCGCGGAATTAATTAAAAACCATGTTAACAGAAATCGTCAAAAACAGAAGGCTATAGCCTTCTGTTTTTTTGGGCGTAAAACACTTTTTCGCGGCGATTCGCGATTTTAGCATCTCTAATTTTTGCGAAGGTCAATACCTAGTGCGAAACCGCGACAGAGCATTCTGGAGCTTGTGGTTCTCGAGGAATTAATTAAAAACCATGTCAAAAGAAATTCCAAAAAAACAGCAAGGAATATACCTACATATTATTTACTTTACCTTAAAACTCCTTAAAAAATTGTTAAAAAATAGTTAACATTTTTGTGATAAACAATCTAATAATATCAATTTACTTTAGTAAAATTTGTCGAAAATAATGTAAAAGAGTTTAATTTTTTTTATACTAATTGGAATTTTTAGGTTATATATAACCTCAAAATTTTAATTAATTTTTCACACCTTTTAAAATTTTCAAAAAGATGACTTGCATATTCAAAAACATGACTTGCAAAAAAAAAATTTTAGGTTATATATAACCTCAAAATTTTAATTAAAATTTCACACCTCCAAAAAAAAATTATCAACATTTTGTCCAAATTTTAACGAAAAATGAAAAATTTTAATTGAAATTTTGAGGTTATATATAACCTAAAAATTTTTTTTGCAAGTCATCTTTTTGAATATGCAAGTCATGTTTTTGAAAATTTTAAAAGGTGTGAAAAATTAATTAAAATTTTGAGGTTATATATAACCTAAAAATTCCAATTAGTATAAAAAAAATTAAACACTTTTACATTATTTTTGATTAAAATTATACTAAAGTAAATTGATATTTTTAGATTGTTTATAAGTAAACTGTTAACTATGTTTTAACATTATTTTAAGGATTTTTAAAAACCTTTAAGGTTCTTCTAGATGAATAAAACATCCGAAATACTATATGAACAATTAAATTATATTTATTATTAAATAAACACTTTTTCGCTGCGATTCGCGATTTTAGCATCTCTAATTTTTGCGAAGGTCAATACCTAGTGCGAAACCGCGACAGAGCATTCTGGAGCTTGTGGTTCTCGCGGAATTAATTAAAAACCATGTTAACAGAAATCGTCAAAAACAGAAGGCTATAGCCTTCTGTTTTTTTTGGGCGTAAAACACTTTTTCGCGGCGATTCGCGATTTTAGCATCTCTAATTTTTGCGAAGGTCAATATCTAGTGCGAAACCGCGACAGAGCATTCTGGAGCTTGTGGTTCTCGCGGAATTAATTAAAAACCATGTTAACAGAAATCGTCGAAAACAGAAGGCTATAGCCTTCTGTTTTTTTGGGCGTAAAACACTTTTTCGCTGCGATTCGCGATTTTAGCATCTCTAATTTTTGCAACGGTCAATACCTAGTGCGAAACCGCGACAGAGCATTCTGGAGCTTGTGGTTCTCGCGGAATTAATTAAAAACCATGTTAACAGAAATCGTCAAAAACAGAAGGCTATAGCCTTCTGTTTTTTTGGGCGTAAAACACTTTTTCGCTGCGATTCGCGATTTTAGCATCTCTAATTTTTGCGAAGGTCAATACCTAGTGCGAAACCGCGACAGAGCATTCTGGAGCTTGTGGTTCTCGCGGAATTAATTAAAAACCATGTTAACAGAAATCGTCAAAAACAGAAGGCTATAGCCTTCTGTTTTTTTGGGCGTAAAACACTTTTTCGTTGCGATTCGCGATTTTAGCATCTCTAATTTTTGCGAAGGTCAATACCTAGTGCGAAACCGCGACAGAGCATTCTGGAGCTTGTGGTTCTCGCGGAATTAATTAAAAACCATGTTAACAGAAATCGTCAAAAACAGAAGGCTATAGCCTTCTGTTTTTTTGGGCGTAAAACACTTTTTCGCGGCGATTCGCGATTTTAGCATCTCTAATTTTTGCGAAGGTCAATACCTAGTGCGAAACCGCGACAGAGCATTCTGGAGCTTGTGGTTCTCGAGGAATTAATTAAAAACCATGTCAAAAGAAATTCCAAAAAACAGCAAGGAATATACCTACATATTATTTACTTTACCTTAAAACTCCTTAAAAAATTGTTAAAAAATAGTTAACATTTTTGTGATAAACAATCTAATAATATCAATTTACTTTAGTAAAATTTGTCGAAAATAATGTAAAAGAGTTTAATTTTTTTTATACTAATTGGAATTTTTAGGTTATATATAACCTCAAAATTTTAATTAATTTTTCACACCTTTTAAAATTTTCAAAAAGATGACTTGCATATTCAAAAACATGACTTGCAAAAAAAAATTTTAGGTTATATATAACCTCAAAATTTTAATTAAAATTTCACACCTCCAAAAAAAAATTATCAACATTTTGTCCAAATTTTAACGAAAAATGAAAAATTTTAATTGAAATTTTGAGGTTATATATAACCTAAAAATTTTTTTTTGCAAGTCATCTTTTGAATATGCAAGTCATGTTTTTGAAAATTTTAAAAGGTGTGAAAAATTAATTAAAATTTTGAGGTTATATATAACCTAAAAATTCCAATTAGTATAAAAAAAATTAAACACTTTTACATTATTTTTGATTAAAATTATACTAAAGTAAATTGATATTTTTAGATTGTTTATAAGTAAACTGTTAACTATGTTTTAACATTATTTTAAGGATTTTTAAAAACCTTTAAGGTTCTTCTAGATGAATAAAACATCCGAAATACTATATGAACAATTAAATTATATTTATTATTAAATAAACACTTTTTCGCTGCGATTCGCGATTTTAGCATCTCTAATTTTTGCGAAGGTCAATACCTAGTGCGAAACCGCGACAGAGCATTCTGGAGCTTGTGGTTCTCGCGGAATTAATTAAAAACCATGTTAACAGAAATCGTCAAAAACAGAAGGCTATAGCCTTCTGTTTTTTTGGGCGTAAAACACTTTTTCGCGGCGATTCGCGATTTTAGCATCTCTAATTTTTGCGAAGGTCAATATCTAGTGCGAAACCGCGACAGAGCATTCTGGAGCTTGTGGTTCTCGCGGAATTAATTAAAAACCATGTTAACAGAAATCGTCAAAAACAGAAGGCTATAGCCTTCTGTTTTTTTGGGCGTAAAACACTTTTTCGCTGCGATTCGCGATTTTAGCATCTCTAATTTTTGCGAAGGTCAATACCTAGTGCGAAACCGCGACAGAGCATTCTGGAGCTTGTGGTTCTCGCGGAATTAATTAAAAACCATGTTAACAGAAATCGTCAAAAACAGAAGGCTATAGCCTTCTGTTTTTTTGGGCGTAAAACACTTTTTCGCGGCGATTCGCGATTTTAGCATCTCTAATTTTTGCGAAGGTCAATATCTAGTGCGAAACCGCGACAGAGCATTCTGGAGCTTGTGGTTCTCGCGGAATTAATTAAAAACCATGTTAACAGAAATCGTCAAAAACAGAAGGCTATAGCCTTCTGTTTTTTTGGGCGTAAAACACTTTTTCGCAGCGATTCGCGATTTTAGCATCTCTAATTTTTGCGAAGGTCAATATCTAGTGCGAAACCGCGACAGAGAATTCTGGAGCTTGTGGTTCTCGCGGAATTAATTAAAAACCATGTTAACAGAAATCGTCAAAAACAGAAGGCTATAGCCTTCTGTTTTTTTGGGCGTAAAACACTTTTTCGTTGCGATTCGCGATTTTAGCATCTCTAATTTTTGCGAAGGTCAATACCTAGTGCGAAACCGCGACAGAGCATTCTGGAGCTTGTGGTTCTCGCGGAATTAATTAAAAACCATGTTAACAGAAATCGTCAAAAACAGAAGGCTATTGCCTTCTGTTTTTTTGGGCGTAAAACACTTTTTCGCGGCGATTCGCGATTTTAGCATCTCTAATTTTTGCGAAGGTCAATATCTAGTGCGAAACCGCGACAGAGCATTCTGGAGCTTGTGGTTCTCGCGGAATTAATTAAAAACCATGTTAACAGAAATCGTCAAAAACAGAAGGCTATAGCCTTCTGTTTTTTTGGGCGTAAAACACTTTTTCGCAGCGATTCGCGATTTTAGCATCTCTAATTTTTGCGAAGGTCAATATCTAGTGCGAAACCGCGACAGAGAATTCTGGAGCTTGTGGTTCTCGCGGAATTAATTAAAAACCATGTTAACAGAAATCGTCAAAACAGAAGGCTATAGCCTTCTGTTTTTTTGGGCGTAAAACACTTTTTCGCGGCGATTCGCGATTTTAGCATCTCTAATTTTTGCGAAGGTCAATACCTAGTGCGAAACCGCGACAGAGCATTCTGGAGCTTGTGGTTCTCGCGGAATTAATTAAAAACCATGTTAACAGAAATCGTCAAAAACAGAAGGCTATAGCCTTCTGTTTTTTTGGGCGTAAAACACTTTTTCGCGGCGATTCGCGATTTTAGCATCTCTAATTTTTGCGAAGGTCAATATCTAGTGCGAAACCGCGACAGAGCATTCTGGAGCTTGTGGTTCTCGCGGAATTAATTAAAAACCATGTTAACAGAAATCGTCGAAAACAGAAGGCTATAGCCTTCTGTTTTTTTGGGCGTAAAACACTTTTTCGCTGCGATTCGCGATTTTAGCATCTCTAATTTTTGCAACGGTCAATACCTAGTGCGAAACCGCGACAGAGCATTCTGGAGCTTGTGGTTCTCGCGGAATTAATTAAAAACCATGTTAACAGAAATCGTCAAAAACAGAAGGCTATAAGCCTTCTGTTTTTTTGGGCGTAAAACACTTTTTCGCTGCGATTCGCGATTTTAGCATCTATAATTTTTGCGAAGGTCAATACCTAGTGCGAAACCGCGACAGAGCATTCTGGAGCTTGTGGTTCTCGCGGAATTAATTAAAAACCATGTTAACAGAAATCGTCAAAAACAGAAGGCTATAGCCTTCTGTTTTTTTGGGCGTAAAACACTTTTTCGCGGCGATTCGCGATTTTAGCATCTCTAATTTTTGCGAAGGTCAATATCTAGTGCGAAACCGCGACAGAGCATTCTGGAGCTTGTGGTTCTCGCGGAATTAATTAAAAACCATGTTAACAGAAATCGTCGAAAACAGAAGGCTATAGCCTTCTGTTTTTTTGGGCGTAAAACACTTTTTCGCTGCGATTCGCGATTTTAGCATCTCTAATTTTTGCAACGGTCAATACCTAGTGCGAAACCGCGACAGAGCATTCTGGAGCTTGTGGTTCTCGCGGAATTAATTAAAAACCATGTTAACAGAAATCGTCAAAAACAGAAGGCTATAGCCTTCTGTTTTTTTGGGCGTAAAACACTTTTTCGCGGCGATTCGCGATTTTAGCATCTCTAATTTTTGCGAAGGTCAATATCTAGTGCGAAACCGCGACAGAGCATTCTGGAGCTTGTGGTTCTCGCGGAATTAATTAAAAACCATGTTAACAGAAATCGTCAAAAACAGAAGGCTATAGCCTTCTGTTTTTTTGGGCGTAAAACACTTTTTCGCTGCGATTCGCGATTTTAGCATCTCTAATTTTTGCGAAGGTCAATACCTAGTGCGAAACCGCGACAGAGCATTCTGGAGCTTGTGGTTCTCGAGGAATTAATTAAAAACCATGTCAAAAGAAATTCCAAAAAAACAGCAAGGAATATACCTACATATTATTTACTTTACCTTAAAACTCCTTAAAAAATTGTTAAAAAATAGTTAACATTTTTGTGATAAACAATCTAATAATATCAATTTACTTTAGTAAAATTTGTCGAAAATAATGTAAAAGAGTTTAATTTTTTTTTATACTAATTGGAATTTTTAGGTTATATATAACCTCAAAATTTTAATTAATTTTTCACACCTTTTAAAATTTTCAAAAAGATGACTTGCATATTCAAAAACATGACTTGCAAAAAAAAAATTTTAGGTTATATATAACCTCAAAATTTTAATTAAAATTTCACACCTCCAAAAAAAAATTATCAACATTTTGTCCAAATTTTAACGAAAAATGAAAAATTTTAATTGAAATTTTGAGGTTATATATAACCTAAAAATTTTTTTTTGCAAGTCATCTTTTGAATATGCAAGTCATGTTTTTGAAAATTTTAAAAGGTGTGAAAAATTAATTAAAATTTTGAGGTTATATATAACCTAAAAATTCCAATTAGTATAAAAAAAATTAAACACTTTTACATTATTTTTGATTAAAATTATACTAAAGTAAATTGATATTTTTAGATTGTTTATAAGTAAACTGTTAACTATGTTTTAACATTATTTTAAGGATTTTTAAAAACCTTTAAGGTTCTTCTAGATGAATAAAACATCCGAAATACTATATGAACAATTAAATTATATTTATTATTAAATAAACACTTTTTCGCTGCGATTCGCGATTTTAGCATCTCTAATTTTTGCGAAGGTCAATATCTAGTGCGAAACCGCGACAGAGCATTCTGGAGCTTGTGGTTCTCGCGGAATTAATTAAAAACCATGTTAACAGAAATCGTCGAAAACAGAAGGCTATAGCCTTCTGTTTTTTTGGGCGTAAAACACTTTTTCGCTGCGATTCGCGATTTTAGCATCTCTAATTTTTGCAACGGTCAATACCTAGTGCGAAACCGCGACAGAGCATTCTGGAGCTTGTGGTTCTCGCGGAATTAATTAAAAACCATGTTAACAGAAATCGTCAAAAACAGAAGGCTATAGCCTTCTGTTTTTTTGGGCGTAAAACACTTTTTCGCTGCGATTCGCGATTTTAGCATCTCTAATTTTGCGAAGGTCAATACCTAGTGCGAAACCGCGACAGAGCATTCTGGAGCTTGTGGTTCTCGAGGAATTAATTAAAAACCATGTTAACAGAAGTCGTCTAAATACTACGCAATCTCCAAAGTGCTCCACGAAAGTATTGATCGGTCTACTATGTATTATTATTCTTTTTACATGCAATAATCTCAAAAATATTTATAAAAGGGGTATAATTATATAGAAAGACACAATATATTTTAATAAAAACATTTATTTTACAAAAAATTATAAAAAAGTCTAAACACAAAATTCATTCAAGATTATTTTATTTCATAATGCACTGCAATATGATTGTCTTTTTCATTGAATAAAATCATAATACGAAAATTAATACATTTAATTAAAAACTAGTTATATTTGCTTACCAAAATAACATTAACAATAAAATACAACGCCTATTCAATCGGTTTTACTTAATCAAAATGTCACTAAAATCATAAAATGCCTCAAGGATCAATTTATTTAATATTTCATCAGTTAGTTTATCTTTGATCGTCTGTTCATCACGATCATAATTCACCCACTGAGCTTCCTCCGCCTGTGCCTCAGAAACCAATATATTATCAACATGATCGCGCTTTTTGCGACTCCATTTTGCTATAACAGAATCAACCCTAGGCGCAGGTTTAATATCGAGGACATGCAACACTTTTCTTTTTAATTCTTCCTCTAAACGTCTCTTAGTAAGTGGAACGTTCCGCACTTTTGTATTCAATTGAGACTTTGTCGGTTTCTTCCAACTTGGAACTATTTTAATCTCACTTTCGTTCGGTTTCAAGATGGCTGAAACCAGTTCGCGACACAGATCAAAGATAAAACGTTGCGCGGTTATTTTTCCTGAAGTGTTCAGGCACTGAAAATCGGGTTTTCCGATTTTTACTGTTGGAAACAGTCGGTCTGCGGCTTGGGCGACGTATTTAATAATTTCTGTTTCTTGTACGGGCACCACGGATTTGATGACTGGTGTCAGGGGGAATACAGGGGGCTTGTAAGGAGGCGGCGGCTTGTTGGGGATTTCGCGCATGAAAAGATATGGTATTGCTTCACGTTCGAGTTGTTTGATTTCTTGTTCTATTTCAAGTTGTTTGCGAAGAAGTTCTTCAGCTTCGCTGATATATGGCTATAAAAACATGAGTTTAATTATTTTTCAGTAAAATATCAGTACATATATTTTTATTTAACAACAGTTATAAAGTACAGTAATTTATTTTTATATGGTTGGCTTAGTTAATGTATTTAGCAAATTTATTTATTACCTTAACAAGTCTATCTCGATTGTTGAGGCTTAATGGAGGCGATACTGAAAATTAAAACAAACGGATTAATAAGAAAATATTATTAAAAATTAATTGTTCTATCTATGATAAAATAAATCAATTTTAAATAAATAAAAATAATTAATATATATATATATATATATATATATATATATATATATATATATAATATATATATATATATGAAATTAATTATATAATAAAATATAAAAATTACCAATAGTTTCAGAAACATGATCATCTTTTTGCGAAACTTCAGTAGTCTCATTCGAAGAATCAATTGCGATTTTTTCAGAACGTATTTCTTCTGATTTATTTATCTCACTTTCAGTATTGGCTTCGCTTGAAGATCGAGCACTATCAGGGACTACATTTTCAGAACTTTGGTCAGAAATGGCACTTAGAGAATTTTTCAAATGTTCTGAGTTGCTTTCAGTCCTAGCACTTTCAGGAATATCGGTTTGCATTTGTAGCATTTCAGTTTTTGACGACATATCACTTTCAAAGTCTTTCGCACTAGAAGTTTCAGTAATTTCAGCTTTTGTTGTAGATTTATCTGAACTTTTTGATGATACATATTCAGTTATTTCAAGGTTTGCTATCAATTTATCTAAAGTTGGAGCACTTTCAGTTTTTTCAGATACAGTTATATCTGACGGATAACCTATTTTAGGAATATCCTCCGAAAAACTTGCATCTTCAGATTTAATTTCAGTTCTGAAACTATTTGATATAGTTTCTTGTATTTCTGTTTTAGTTTCAGTAGCACTTTCAATTGCATTTTCAAGAATGTTTACATCAGTTCGAGCACTTTCAGAAATATCTAGATGTAATTCTGATTTAATTTCAGTAGAAGAATGGTCACTTTCAAAACTATCATTCAATGATTTTATTTCAGTTCTATCTCTTTCATGAATTACAATTTCTACGCCTGAAATTTGTTCGAGACTAGGACTTTCAGGAGAATCATTTTCATAAGAAGAAATTTCACTTTCAGAGATATTTATTTCTACACCTGTTTCAGATTTATCTGAAAATTTATCTTCCTCAGAAACATCAGATTTTTCATTGTTGAATGTTTCAGTTGTATTAATAATTAATGTGTCAGAATTAGTTGTAACTTGCGCATTTTCAGTTTTTGGTTCAGAAATAAAACTTTCAATTAAATGAGGTTTTTCAGTTTCAGAAGTTGCTATTGTAGAATCTTCAACTTGTGATTTAACTGAAGTCATTTCAGGACTCGTCAGTTCTTCAGTTTTATTTTTAGATTTGATAATTTCTGAATTATAACTAAGTTCAATATCAGACTTGATGGTATTAGATGTGTCAACTTGTGATTTATCTGAACGTTTTTCAGAAATTACTTCTTGTAACTCAGTTTGTTCTTCAGAAATTCTTAAACTATTACTGTTTTCAGTGCCAGGTCTAAAAGATATTTCAACTTCTGTTTTTGTTGAATTGCGCAAACTTTCTGTTATATGCGTTTTTGTTGATGTTTCAGTTATATTACTGTGTGATAATGAATTGATTGAATTTTCTACATTTTTAATTTCAGATTTAACAGTATGAGCTTCATTTTCAGGCAATTGAGAGGATATTGAATATTTCAATGTTCTAGAAAGTTCATCTTGATGCTCAGTATCAGCATCTGAAGTAATTGTCGCAGTAATATTACTTTTCTCAGATTCTGATTCGATTGCTTCAGTCGCTTCTTCGACTAATTCAGTATTTGATTTGTCAGAAAAGTTTTGTGATTCAAATACAACAGATTTGATTGTATGAGACGATCGACCTGTTTCAAGAATATCTTCTGTATATACACTTTCAGGAGCATGGAAACTAGTAGATATAACAGATTTGCTTGTTTCAGATAAATGCGTTATTTCAGGAATATCTTCAAAATACTTTTCAGTTTTATTTAAATCAGACTGCAAATCAGTTATAACTTCAGTTCTTAGAGCTTCAGAAGAGCCTGTTACAGGAACTTCTACTATTAATTCATCTGATGAATTAACTATTTTTTCTTCAGATGTCAGTTCAGATGTAAATATTTCAGTTGCTTCAGCCACTTTATCACTAGAATTTAAAGTTTTGAGATGTCCATCGGCAATTCCATTTATATAGGATGTTTCAGGTGAATTTAAATATTCTGAATTGATTTCATTTTCAAATCGTTCAGTTTCAGACCGTGTTGTCTCTTGCGTCTTTGGAGGAGTTTTTTCAAAACTTTCAGATTTTATTATAGATTCAGTTAATATATTTGAAGTCTTATTTTCTGCAACGGTTTCAGTATCACTTGATTGTATTTCACATTTTTCAATGATCATTTCAGGCATAGTTTTTTTCAGGTGTAATTTTTGAGAATGTTTAAGTGTTGCTGAAGAAGACACACTTGCAACTTGTATAGATTTATTTTCACTACTAATTGTTGGTTCTTGTGATAAAATTTCCGATAAAATCGAAGTCTTGTTACTTTCTGAGAATTGTTTAATATCTTCAGGCAACTCTGACATTTTACCAGTTTTCATTGTTTGGTCTGAAACTTCAACAATCTTAACCAATTCGTGCTCCGTTACTTTTGAATCAAGTGAAGTTGTTGAAGAATTCGCCAATGAGAACTTCGTGTGAAGTTCATCCAATGACGAATTTCCTTTGTCGAAATCTGAAGTGTAACTCTCTTCTGTGGATTTCCCTGAAGAATATTCGTTTTCTGCAATTTTTAATAAGACTTTGATTGCATTTGCAATCGAACACATCGGGTAGGTTTCCGTGTCGTCAAATCGTTTGCGCGGCGAGCCGCTTATGCTGTTCCAAATACGATTTAATTGAGAGCCAGTTAAGTGTTTTCGTTTTTCCAATTGTTTTTGATGTGTTTGAATTGCTCTTGCTTTCAGTTCTAACTCGGTTACCCGAACTTCTTCGGCTTTTAAACGATTGTGCCATTCTAGGATTTCTTCGACGTTTTTACGTCGTTTTTCCAAGGCCTCTTCTTTCATCAACAGAGCCCTATACAACAAATAATTTCAAATAGAATAGTATAAAATAAATTTACTTACACAATATACCTAGCTAGAGATACATTTTATTATTAATTTAATTCGTTTTTGAAATTCTATATAGATAATGCAAATGCATAGTTAGATCACTATAGATATAAAAATATAATGAAACTTTTTCTTCATATTGACAAGTTCAGTAATTATATGTTTACTCTATGACATGCGTTACTAGAAATTTATCTTAGACACTCTACCATAGACTGAGTAACAGTAACAAATATATTGAAACTAATATTATGACAAAAATGTAAATAGAAAATAACAAATAACTAAAAGAATTATTTCGTAAATCATGTGTACTATATATAAGAAATTAAATAAAAAAAAGCATTTTGCAAATAAAGATTTGCTACTTACAATAATTGTTTTAAATAAATCCAAAATGCACCGCAACAATAGATACAAATCACTTTAAATTTACGTACTTCTGTATGTATGAAACAAAGTTTAAAAAAAACTATAGAAACTAGCAAGGTGAGAACCAGAGTGGTACGAATTCGAAATAACACCGATTATTTACAAACAGCACAACGACAAGACGCACAGAAAGCTGTTCGATGTAAAACACGTAGTGCTACATCGAAACACACAAACAACACACACGCGTGTAAACTAAAAATAAACCGCATTCAAAAAGAAATCAACTCAAAACAAACAAGAAATGAATGAAATCAACGTGCTCAATGCACAAATTTGCAAACAGTATTAAGAGAATTTCGATAGTAAAAACTAAAAATCTGTTATTTAAAACATCACACACACACACATACATACACATATATATTTACACAGGATGTGCTCGAAATAGATATCCACATCATAAAAGTTAGTCAATAATGATTTTTGGCCGGTGGCCAGTTAAAGACAAAATTAGTGAGTCAGTTATTTCGGGACCAATTATAAAACGCGACACGACGAAAACAGCATGTTTTTCAACTTGTTACTCAGTCTATCACTCTCTGTTTTGTTTGCAACTTCTATGGAGTAATTAATTAGTTATTTGCGTGAGCGTATGACATATGACTTTAGCATTTATCTCTCTACAAGTCAGTTACAATTCATTATTTAGACAACGGGTTATATTTTTGTGATTTATATTCTTTTTATAATCAATATATGTATTAAATTTTATTTAAAATAAAGAATAAGATTTATCAAAATTTAAAAAAAAGACACTACAATTCAAATAGAATCCAAACTTAGAGTTATCAATTCATGAAATGACCACCAGAGCTACATAGTGGTTTTTTTTAAAATAATATTAAAAACTGACTTACTGTTTTAAATTTTCGGTATGTGCTGGCGACGTAGACCGAGAAGAGTTGAGGGATTTGGGTTTTGAGGGTTCGAATCTTGAGGTGTCCCCGAGTTGCGAACTAGACATAGTTGAATCTGAATACTGGTCGGGTTGTGAGTTTTTGTGATAGACTTTTAAAGGTCCTGATTGGCGAGACTCTGTACGCGAAAGTCGTTTGATTTTCGCTGGAATTTGCTCATTCGATGACAACTGATGTTTAATGAGACTTTTTTGTTGTCTTAACGCGTGTTTACGTTCTTCCGCTGCTTGTTTGTGGGCTTGTTTCAATCTAAATCATAGACATTTGGTTATTCATTCAATAGTATTGGGCATAGGTTAGATACAACTCAAAAGTGATATTGTTTGTGTATTTACCTTATCATTTCGTGTCGTTCTTGTTCCAATTTTATCAACAAGCCTCGTTGTTTTTTCTTGATCATAGTTACATGGTTTAGTTGTCCACTTTCACGTAACTCTCTGTAATAATAGTACATATGAATAAAATATACTATAAAAGTGATTCAATAATATGTTTATATTATACAAGAATGTGAACTATTAAACCTAATCAAATACTGTTTTGTTCTAAATAATATTTAATATAATTCTGAAAAGCAGAAATTAATAATATATTTTACTAAATTGAAAATTAAATTAAAAATACAACAGTTAATATTATTTATAGTTATATTTTATGTTTTACATATATAAATAAAAATAGGGTAAACATAAATTCGTTGAATTAGAAAAAATATAAGTACTTACTTTTTCTGAATTTCAAGCCATGTTAACTCGCCTTTGATTCTATCAAATAAGGCCTTATTGCGCAATTTCAAAATAGCCTTCAAATGGTCTAATCGTTCGTCTTCATCTCTTATCATTTGATCAAACTGTAAATTCAGAAAAACAATAACAAATTTATTTAGCTAGTAAGATAATTATAATACGTCATTACATAGGCGTAGCACACTTTTATAAAACAAGGATACACTTACCAAGAAATGCCGCGGAGATAGAATCGATTTATCCGATTTACCCAAAGTCACATTTGAAATATCACAACCCCGTTTATAATTTACTGTTGAGTATCGCCCATCTATAACTGACTTGTCACAAAGTGAATTATCTACTAAAGAAAATGAATTTTCTTTATCTTGTATTTCGTTTAGAGACTAAAAAAAAACATAATATACATTTTATTAATATTTCAAGTTCCATATATAAATATTCAGTACCTTTTCAACGGCTATTGCTTGTTCTAAACTTCTATTAAAAGAATTCAACAATTGTACTTCAGCCTAAAATTTGGTACATTTATTTTTACTGAATAGAGTAATTTTTTTACATTTTTAACCAACCTTATGTTCATTTGTAGCATTTTTATTAAACGAATGATTTTCATTCGTCATAGAATTAACAATATTTGAAGTTTGTAATGAATTTATTGTCTCTGACTTCAAATCTAACGTATTTTCTGATAAAGATTTCGGAGAATACGATTCATTATTTATGGTTTGAATAGTAGAACTAAGTTTTGTTTCATATTCAATTTTAATTGACTGACTTTTCGCGTTTTTCGACTGACTTTTCGAGTTAGTCGATTGACTCGACGATTTTTTTGATTGACTAGACATTGGAAAATCATCAGAATATTGTTTATTGCTTGATTTTTTTGAGTAATGATCCAAAATACTATTAATATCAGCTGGGTATTTCGAATAACTATTACTAGATAAATTTGATACATCTCTAATAGAACTAATTGATGAGCTTAGAGATTCTCTGTTATTAAATCGATTTGATGCACTCCTAGATCTCTCGCTATTTGTGACAGAAGAATTAGAAATCGATTTTCGATCATTTTTCGTAAGAAATTTATCATTATTTAAACGTAAATCGGAGCGGGTCAGTTCCATCGTATTCCTTTCTGGTTTAAGATCAAATTTAGGACGTTGTTTCTTTTTTAAATTGAGTTTAGTTAGCGGTTTCTCTAAATCAAAGAATGGTTCCATATCATCGTTGCCCTGTCGTGAAAAAGTGACATTTTTTAAATGATCTGTATCATACATGGGATTACTTCGTGATTTTCTTGATATCGGCGTTTCTTCCTCAGTAATCTCTGGTATATTTTTAGTAGTATCAGCATCACTTAGATCAGATAGGATCTGATCTTTATATTTTCGCAAATAAATCGGTGATTTGTGAGTTTTAGATAATGATGAGTCGCTTAGATTTAGTTTATAGACAGGGGATTTTTGGGATTCTGGTTCAGTTAAAATTAAATCTCGGGTTTGTTTATCTACTAGCGATTTTTTTGGATTAGGCTCAGTTGGATCATTTAAAATCAAATCTCTATTTCGTTTAATGTGGATTTTTGGATTAGACATAATTGAAACGTTAAATTCTTGATTTTGTGTTTTGTAGATTTTTGGATCCGGTTCAGTTGGGTCATTAAGGATTAGATCCCGATTTCGTTTTATGTGCATTGGGGATTTTTTAGAAAAATCTGTTTCGTCAAATTCGGTTTGATTAGTTAATTTAGGATTTATAAAATCTAAATTTGGACTTTTCGGTTGAATTATAAGGGCTTTAGATGTATTCCGTATCTTATGCGATTTAAAAGTATCAAAATCAAATTCAGGACTAAGGTTTTTAACTTTTTGAACTTTTGAGTACATATCACATTGTACGGAAACATTTATTTTATCCCGAATCGAAGGTAGCTGTGTTGAAACATCTACAATTTCTATTTTAGGTTGGGGATCTTTAATTTTAAACGTAGTAACAGAAGCTTCTAAATTTCGTCGAACAGTTGAAATAAAATTAAAAGGATCATTTTCCAGTTTCGTAATATTTTCTGGATATGATTTTAAAAAAGATACCGGTTTACGAATAATATTATCACTATGTATATCATTTTTGCTAATGTGTTGTTGGAGCCCTTCAAACATTTCAGATTTTTCATTTGATTCTGAATCTTTTGAGAGTTCATCCAGATTTTTAGAAGAGTCCGTCGGTTTAACAGAAGAGGGAATGTTTTTAGAGGGAATATGTTTAAGTCGAATTAAAGAGTATTTTTTACGTTGTTGGTAGCCCTTAAAAGTGGCTTGAATCAACATAGCTGCTTTGTTGCGTTCGTTTAAATCAAGAGATTTTTCTAAGAACTTCGAGACAAGTTTTATAGATTCGACTATATCCTCTTTTTTAGAGGTTTTTTCTAAATTTGGTTCGTCAGGGGTTTTATTTAACTGAAAATATATAAAATAAAAATGCTAGGAGTGTTTTTTTTTGTATTTTAAAGCAATGCATGAGTATAATAAATATACTAATTTGGTAATAAAATAATGCCACTTACATCAGACTTCGTTTGTTGATCGCTCAACTTTGAATCTCGACTGAGGGATCTGGCTCTCCGCTGTACATTGGATTGCTTCGATTTATTGGAGATATTACTCGCAGATTCCCGATCGAAGGACCTAGGCCTGACTCTTCGACTTGATGCCGCAGAAAATGGCGCATTTTTTCTTACAAAACTATTAACTTGAGCACTATTTACTGTTTGAGCAATTTTAAGATCACTAGACGACTTGGCACTGAGTTTTTTACTTAAACAACTACCAGATTTCTTCATTAATTCTAGAGTTTTCTGGCGCAATTCTTGTAATTTCTGACGCTTCAAATCATCCAATTCTTTTTTCTTGATTTTCTCTTCCTCTTCTTTCGTTTTCCGTTGTAACTTTTGCTTTTTGATGTAGTCGCGAGTAGATTTCGGATCGTAATGTTTTGTTTTAATCTTTGGTGGTTCTTCCACATTTTCAATTGGGGGTTGAGATTTTTTAGGAGAGAGATTAATCACTTTTGAAGGACTAAGAGCAGCTTTTTTAAACACTGTAACTTTTTTTATTTGTGTATCAATTTTCGATACTGGTTCAACAGACTCGACACTTTTTATTATTAAATTTGTGTTGGATTGTTGTAATAATGCATTTTTCTTCAAAATATTTGAATTAATCAACGATTCTAATTCAGTTTTTAACTTTTCGATTTCTTTTCTAGCCTCACTTACTTTATTAGTTTTCGCTTTTTTAGGAGAACTTACAAGTTCTTCGGACATTTTAAACGTTACAACTTATATTTATTATTTGAGCTTAATTCAGTCTTATAATTAATGTTTTATCAGGATAAATTTATGCAGATTTTATATTATTATACTTGAGAAAAAATATACTTTCTTTTGAATGCTTACATTTTTCTTCATAACAAACCGTTACTAAATGTTCTTGCTTATAATTAACATACACAAATGCACTATTTAATGTACTTATTTAAACAGATCTAACGCTAAAATATCACACATCATTTACAAATAATGAAGAATTCAAACACTACGTATGACAGCTTTGACAGTTATGAATGGTTAGTTTTATAGAGCCTCACGTGGCAAATATGTTAATCATAAAATACGTAAACATATTTTTTCTATAAAAAAACATCCATTAAATACATGAAACCTTCTTATAAACAATATATAATTCATTTTTGATTGATATATTTAATGATATGTTATATATGTAATTATTTAAATGAATTTATTTAAAAAATAGTGATTGATTTTAGTGTAAGATGGCAGTATTAAAGTAACATGTATTCTAATAGTAATCAGTGTCAGTATCACAAACCTAAGAAAAATGGCCGAAAGTATCATTTTTTTTGTGCTTACACTTGACCAAGTAATGATTAGTGAATACTTAATTTTGATTTGTTTACTCATTACACACGCTTATCACTGTAGAATTAAATAATTATACTGTAACTATGCGAAGACCAAGCATTGAGAAATGATTGAATAATAAAAGTTTTTTGTATTTATTTTTACACAATTTTATTATGTGTTTTATTAAAAATACAACCTACTTAATTGAAAATAAAATGGCTTTTTGTGTCCCCTTAAAAATAATACCCTATTCTGATTCACAGCCATTTTGGGTTTGTTTTATTTTTTACAATAATAAAGTAAAAAATTATGAACTCTTTTTATTTAAAATTGCTTTTTGAACAGCTAAAAGTTCTTTTAATGTTTGTAATCGCTCTTGTTCGATTACCAAACGAGCTTCACGTTCTTGTCGCCGTTCTTCGTACCGAATTTTCTTCATTTCAAATGCCTTTTCTTTAAGCTCCAATTTCCGTTTGAAGTACGCAGTTCTTGGGATATCGTCGCGTCTTTTCAGTGGATCTTTCTCTATGGGTGGATGTACGTCGACTACTTCGTATTCAAGCGGAGAGGGAATAGAATCGTTGTAGTTATGATCCGATTTTGGTGAGTCGCAAACTTCACTTAGAATCACTTCACAGGTGTCAGTTTCGTTGTTCGCTTCCGGTAGATCATAAGAACTATCAAAAATAAATGATTTCCGCTTGACAGTGGGTAAATCGCCGACGACTTTGTCTAATTTTTCATAGAACGCGAATCTGGATTTATGGTTTCTAATACTTTTTAAGTCTTTTATTGCGCGAAAAGTTCGAAGTAAATTCTTCCATTTATTTTCGCATCTATCGGCGTTTTTCTAGGGATAATCAAATCAGGAAATCAAGAAATAGCAAATAATCAGTGTTGTTAATTTAAAAAATTAAATGTATACTTACACCTGTTATTCCCATCCGTTCCATATTTTTCGCTATGGACACCCAAACATCTTTTTTCTTCTTAGCGTTAAGAAAATCTTCTTTGTGATGAACATACATTTCGATTAAAAAATCTGTTTCTGGTATCGTCCAAATTTCGACTGTTTTATTTGAATATGTTGTTGCTGTTGTAACGTTTGGTGATTTTGTGATCGACTGAGTTTTTTTAGAATCATTTTTTGGTGATAAAGTATCTGAATATTATAAAATTGAATTTAAAAAAATATATACCAATGGTAAATTGTTCTAAAATAGCTTACACTCCCGTTTTATCTCAATTTCTTCCGTCATTTTCGCGGAAAAATTATAAATTGTCTGCAGCTCTCCGTGAAGCTCAGTTAATTTTTTATATGATGGCTACATTGATTAGATTACTAAAAAAAAATTATAATTTGTATCTTCGATTTTTTAAGTATTATTCGGCATTAAATTTTAATGCTATTAATGTAATAAGTTTATTTATACTTTATTTATTCATAAATATAATCTATAAAAGGAAGACAATTATTTGATATTTTCGAATTAAATTGTGGTTATCATTTAATTGAATTTTTTATAGACAATAATTGTTATTATCTACTAATCCGTTGGATTACTTTTAAGTTTCTTTTTCCTCAAATGATTAACTTACTCAATATACACCACATAACAAATCTTAACTCACCAATATTTCCTTGAAAATTTAAAACATTTTAGATCACAAATGTTAACCAACAGAATTCACTTATTTTATGGAAATAACACTGTTAAATATACTGCTTTCTTTCGATCACGAATCCAATCTAATCTATGGCGTCACATCTATGATCCGTACACGTTCCCACACCCGGTGTATAGCCGGGTCAGATTATGTGATCCGTTTACCCCTCTGTTCCATTTTGGATTATATAAATATAGCCAATCGTAGGGCTTGAAAGTTAGATGGATCAGTAATAGTATAATTTTTGGTTTGTTTACTAAACGAGATTCGTTTGTGACGCCATTAGATTTAATCAATAGTCGAAAGAAATTCTTACGATTTTAAATTACAATAAAAAGTATCTAATATTTCAAGAAGTAAACAAATATTAATTTATTTTATAATGATAAGACCATGAAAGATATTTAAATATAGGTTAAATAGTATAGAAATTTGGATGTACATTTTCCAGGAAATGTGTGAAAACATTTCAAATCAGTGTTTCCAATAAATAAATAAAATAAAACGAAGTCTTCATGAAAAAAGTGAGATGTAGAATTGTTTCATGAAAATATGTAATTCTTAAATTCAAACATGAAAACATAATTTGATTAATAATAATAAGATTCCAAAATTAAATATTGCAAAAGACAAACATATTACATACTAATATTTCAGTGAATTTTAAACCTTGTTGTATTTTAATTTATAAGATTGATATCAAAGTGTTCCCAATCAAAGAAAAATAACAATTTGGTCCTCAAAGATAAGTGGAATGTAGTTTGTGTCTTCTATTGCAAATCTAAATCATTTATTATTACTTTTTGAATGAAAGCAACAAAATACACAATTATTTTCACCAAGCATACAATCATTCTTATCTAAGGCACATTTTAATATTTCATCTTAACAACAACAAAAAAACACTTTTATGAATACGCTTAATATAGGCAAAAATATATATACAAATAATTATAGAAAAATTTAAATTTACACTGGAAAATATTAATTTAGTAATTAATTATTAAATATAATGCAATAAAAATAATGTTTGTACTAAATTTTATACAAATAAACAATATATACAAAACATACATGCAGCATTTCTAAATAATAGAAACAATATAAGTACTTAAAAATTAACCAAAAATAAATTTACAAAATGCAATAATATTATCGAAGAAAAAATCGTTTTTATATATATAAAAAAAAAACGAATACTAATTTATACATAAAGCATTCAAATATGTTCAATTTTTAATATCACAAATAAACAGTTTCGAAATATTAATAAATGCTTAAAACATATTCATGGTCACATTATATATTCTTAAGTTGGAAAATGATTTATTAGTTAAAAATGATAAATAGTTTTAAAAGGTTGCAATACATATTTAAAATTTTGATTATCACAATTTTAGGATAATTTTAAAGCATGTCAAACTCAAACCCAAAGAACTTTTAATGGATCATTTTGGGTGACTTCAACCGGAGTAGAACTCCATCTTCTATGAGTGATCGGTAATCCAAGATCACTTCGATTCCAAATTAGTTTCGATTTATCTATAATTTTCGTATCAGACGTATCTACACTTATTTGTGTTATATTCGAATCAGAACTATTTACTGATATACCCTCATTTTTAAACAACAAATCACTAGTATCTAATAAAGTTGAGTTAATCAGCGGTAATCCAACTTCTTGAAACGAATTCATTGATGAAAACCCCGATTCATCCTCAGCCGAACTAACTGAACCAGTTTTAGGTGATCCAGATTTATCTGAAGTAATCACACCATCAAAATACGATTTTTCAGACTTTTTAATCGATGGAATCGACGTTACACTACTCCTTTTACTCTCTGATTCATTTGTTGCTATTGATGAATAATCTGAATGTTTTTCATGGCGTAAACTATTGCGGCGAGAAACAGAATAAAATTGCGTATTTTCATTCGCCCCATTTGAATCGATAATAGCTGGGTTAAATAGCTCGTGACGTAACGAATTCCGACGTGTGACTTGGGAACTTTGTATTCTATGTACGGAATCATTGCTCGCTGAATAATCAGAAGTTGGGAGAATCTCGTGACGTAATGAGTTTCTACGGGTAACCGGTGATATGGGAGCTCTATCAAGGTCATTTGATGACATTGTTGATTTTGAATATTCTGAAATTAAGTTATGTGTATGATGTATTGAGTTTCGGCGATTGTCTGGACTCCGTTGTAGCGATAGTTTTCGATTGAATGCGGTTTGTATTCGAATATCGCGGTCTGATGGGCTGATTAGTTGGGGGTTGACGGAGAATGAGGTGGCACGTTGAGGGGGACGGGATGGGAATTCGCGAGCTAATTGCGATAAGAAGTCTTGGTCTTTTGGAGGGAGGTCAGGACAAATATGAGCTAAGTCTGGTTCACGAGTGCTTATGAGAGATTGAGCGGTGCGTAGTAAACGAAATGCTTCTTGAGATAGTTTTTCAGGAGGTATTTCATCTGGTCCGGTTTGTAGTCGTTTTGCTCGGCGCCTGAAACGAAATATAATATTTTACTTATTTAGTCATAAACTTAACACTTTTTTACTTACCAAGTAAAATCTCTAAAAGCTGTATAGCCATCCACAGAAGCTCGAGGTTCTTGCAACCCAGACGGCAATGTATCTCCTTCCCCAATGGTTTCATTAACTGAGTTACATGAATTGGATGCTTGCGCTACATGATACTCACTTCTAGATCTCTGAACAACTCGTTGTTTTTCACTCAAAACATCCAGAGACCGGTGAGCACGTTCCAGAAAACTAACCACTTGCTGCATAACAGCCCGGTACATCTCTCGACTTGCTTCTGCCTATAAGAGAAACAGAATTTAGAGAAATTACTACTAGATGGCAATAACAGTGTGATAACAGTATGGCGGCAACATAACAGCTGATCACACATCACATTTTCAAATTAGTTATAAGCCTGTAATATTTGCCTGTTTCAATTGCCACTGCAGTTTATCGACTTGGGATTGCAGTGCGATGTTTTCAACCGGTAAATCAGAACCACGTCTAGATCGTCCTCCTGCCGTACTTCCGCCACCACTGGAATTACTACAGCAGGATAAACGACGGGCCGCTTCGTCATTTTGTCCTTGGTAGTCCTGCAAATAAAAAATAAATTGTTCTAAATAATTAGTTAATATTAAGCCCTGAATTAAAATACTAAATAATAATAAAAGAAAGTCTAAACGTTGAAAATCTACATTTCCCATGGGTTAAGAAACAACAATGATAACAGTTCTGGATTATTCGAAAATGAAGCAATGAAGAAAAAAACTAAAAATACAATTTGAATGAATCATTATTTAACTACCTTCTGTCTGTGTTATATTTTATTTTCAATGACAACAGAGAGAATGATGAAGATAGGTGGTTTCCTGCCCCGAGGCTTTCAACCAAATCGACTCATGTTGCACTTGATCAAAAAGTTAATTTACCCAAAATCGGAAATTTGAGACAATTGTTCTCCGGAAAGTTCATTACAGACGACCACAAAAAGGTGGAATTAGTTTCAAACTTCATTTAACAAATTTAAATAAACAACTGTTACATTATGCTATTGTCGTTAAAGTTAATTGTGGTTTATTTCGTAAAAGAACAAAGCACAAAGCATATAGGATTTAGTAGCCCTTAGTAAAATAATTGTATGTTTTGCATACATATGATAAAGCGCCCTTGAAAATATATTTTTTACAACATTATAAATATATGGGATCAAACGAACCGTAAAGCCTTATAATCAAATATGGTAAAAAAATCGTATTAACAAAACTAAATCAATTTGTTTTATTTAATTTATTAGGGAAGTTCATTCATATATTAGTTTTTATATAATCACGAATTTTTAAGGCTTACGCTAAATAATTCAATGTTAGATCCAATTATATTAAATTTTAATGAATTTGCAAATTTGATCTAATCTAGACGTTTAATTTCGACAGAAGGTTAAAAACCTAACGCAATATTAGAAATTATAATAATACAATCATTTCAGAATATATGATAAAGTTTAATAATAAATATTAATTTTAGTATTTAAATGTGTTTATGAAATTTATTTTAAAACATATTATGAAGGATTACATTCGTATAACTAAAACTGGAAAGTGGAAAATGCAATTTTTATTTCAAAATATCGTTTAAATGTTTAAATTACTTTCTTAGTGTTAACATAATTATTAAAAAAAAAAAGCATAACTATACAAACAATAACGGATGTATGTACTAAAACTGGAAAGTACGAAAAAATATACTTATTTGACGTATTAATTTTTTAACGTCCTTAATAATATGTTGGAAGTACGTATATAGAAATACTTGTTCTTCATATATGCTTTAAGTACGTCAAAATATGAAAACTAAAGTTTATTTTTTAGTTTACGCATTTCAGACATCAGACAACATAAGTATGGAATTTATGACATACTTTTTAGATGTATTTTAAACTCATTTTTAAAATGATATATAATAGGTTATTAGTATGTATTTTTGATCATACTTTAAAACGTATTTATACCATATTACAAACGCATTTTCAGCCTGCCACTGAGACTCGCTTTAATCGTACTAAAATATTAATTTCAAGTACAGAAAAAGTACGTACTCATTGTTACTTGGGTAATTATTTACTACAACAATATTCAGAAACAGCAAATAATATTTAGTTATTGTAAACTTTTGAAGTAGTGTTTGTATTATTTTAAATATATATATATATATATATATATATATATATATATATATATATATATATATATATATGTGTGTGTATATATATATATATATATATATATATATATTATATATATATATATATATATATATATATATATGTGTGTGTGTATACATATATATATATATATATATATATATATATATATATATATATATATATATATATATATATATATATATATATTAAAAAAAATTATTAGCACCTAGAAAAGTTGTATATAGTTGGTCTTGGTTGTAACATAAATAATATAGAAGTGTTCTCAAACAAAGAATAATAACGTGGTATTCATTTAAAAGTGGTGTATTTGTGTGTTATTGCAATTTACTACTATTTTTCGTATGATGCCAAGAGACTAAATAATTATAGATTTTTTATACGATATTATATAATATTGAGTATCCATAGTAACATTAACCGAAAGCTTGATCGATGAGAATTTGCCTGGGTAACACGTGATTATTATGAAAACAGGAAGTACAAAACATGCAATACTCCGGTATACGAACAAAAAAATCGATGGCAAGAAATGTGTCATACATATTTTTGATATTTTTTTATGTTCCTGTATTTCAAGAATTATTTTATCTATTATTTAATTGCATAATTAAGGTATGGACTAGATTAAATATTTGAAAGGAAACAAACATTGGTACAAGTAGCGATATTACATTTGAGATAATAATGCATCGCGCTTAGTCTGTTCGCAAAACATTCATATAAAATAGAATTCCAGTATTAGGTATGCGAATGGTCATGGTACGTGGTTTGCAATACCAGAACTGACTTACCGCATTTTAAAAGCAACATTTAATTGCATTATAATTACATTTATCTATTCTATTATATACAGAGGCGACTATACTACTATACATATATGCATACGTTCAGCCGGAACAATTTAAAACGCTTTATATGGAAATCTAACTAACTTCATGATACTTCTACATTTAGATAAACGTAACTTGTTTTTAAATCATTTTCATTTAAATAAATGACTAAGAAGTTCCTTCTTCACCAAGTTCCTTATAAACTAATAATCATCGATTAGATTTCATAGCAGTTGTGTTAAACCAAGAAGGTCTTCGCAATGCAATAAAACAATAAAAGCCTTTCTCTCGAAAATTCTAACAGTCTTCTTCTCCTTCAAATACCAATTGTATTAGAATGTATTCACAATTTATTTAGTTAGTACTTAGGATATATATATATATATATATATATATATATATATATATATATATATATATATATATATAAATATATATATATATATATATATATATATATATATATATATATATATATATATATATATATATATATATACTCTGTTTATACGTACTCTGTTTTTTTAAACGGATTACTCTAGATTTCATTACTTAGCTAAAGAGAGTAAATAAATAATTTTGGTGGTGTTTTGAAATATATTCAACAAAGGGTCATTTGCTTTTAATAATTAATTAATTCACTTAACTGTTTTCAAAAATAACAGTATAGTCGGTGATATAAATAGCATGAAATTAACTATTAAAAAAAAACAACAACGAAAAAACATGACAAATAATAATAATGAAGCAAAACATTTGTGAACTGAAACAATTCAAACACACTTAAAATTAAAACAATTTCAAAGATTATTTCACGGTGGAATACCGATTGAAACAACTCGACTTAGGTACGTTCACTTTCTTTTAAAAATCGAGAGAAAACGGTAAAGCACATTGTACGATTAACATAGAATAGAATCATTAAAAATGGCCGACTATAAAATGAGCTAATTAAAGCCTAAAAATTATTTGTCCATGAATGAGATGATATCAATATTAAATTAACTAAAAAATAGCATAGTTTTTTTTTAATAAAAAATAACCATGCAAATCCAATTGAAAACCAAATTTAATTTCAAACTTCAATACTATTTTAAGTATTATAAAATAGCGAATTTTTCACAAAAACTCATCTCATTTGTTCTTCCTCTGTCTACCTAACGTATAGACAGTGAAAGAACACGAGTTTAAATTGAGATTAAGTGAATTTTTGTGTAAAAAAAAAAATATATCAAATAGCAATTACATAACTGTTCAGCGATATATTTGTCATGTGATTCCTGAGCTATAAACACTTAAATAAATTTATACAGTAATTTCCCATTTACTTCAACCGTTACTTTTGATCCATAAATTGATCATTTTAAACCAAGATTTATCGATCAAAATATCGCTTTCCAGTTTTCTATAACCGATAAACCGTTTTACTTGCATTGAAAATAAAACACCTGGTTTAAATAGAAATACCACAGGAATTCAACCGGAATTTGTTGTTTCTACTTCATTTGCGCCATCTTTGATTATTTTTGGCATAATTTTTGGTTCGTTACTTTTCAAAAGCGCACAATTAGAGCCGATTTTCGGTCGTCTTTTGACGTTGTTTGAGAATTGTGTTAGTGTGAGTCAGACTTTTGATACGGATGGTCGCTAGTGCAAATCCGTGAACATCCGCCCTCTTACCGGTAGGGCCCCTATTGGCTTATTTATATTGTATTAGTACCACTTTAATCGCAGGTTAAAAGTTCCATAGAATTATAATACTTTGTAGTTAAGTTACTTTAACAGTTAAAAGAGAGTATTTGACCTTCATGTAATATAACCATTTTTAGATACTAAATATGAAATAGTTTTTGCGGGATTCTAATAAAAAGATCGTTACCCTCAAATGGTTTTTTTTTAGTATATTATTTTTTAATGATTACAAAGTAAAATGTGATTTTTGTGAAAATTTTCGCCAAGGTCACTTACCTTATGTTAGCTTTAGGTTGAAACCAGTGTACCTGTGGCAGGTGTCTGTACTGTACACTGACCTCTGTGTAGCAAGCCGAGATAATTAAGATGTTATCATTATTAAAGCAAGTGAATGTATGACGAAGATGCTTGTTGAATAGATGTGTTTGTTGGAAAGAGGCATGCTGTTTTCAGTGTGTGTATATGTGGATTAGTTGACTCATTTTTAATTCGGTGTTTCAGTCACTCACTCACTCACTGTGACACACGAGACATCATGTATATTTGTTGTACAATAATTGTAGTAAATAAACAAAACAAAAGAATTGAAGTTTACATGGCCATCTTGTTGAAAATCTCTACATTTGTCAACTTTAACGAAACGTTTGCTAATTTTTTCGTGAAATTCGCTCATTTATAACTAGAGATTTTACACGAGTTCAAAAAAAAAAATCACACACACACACACACATATATATATATATATATATATATATTTATTTATATATTTATATATATATATATATATATATATATATATATATATATATATATATATATATATATATTACTTCTAGCTAACATAGAAAGAAAAGTAGTTCTCCCATAAACAGATCATTTTGCAAATCACTATTATATTCTAGTTTACAGTTATTTATAAGTTTCATGTTTCCGAAAATTGTAGTTGTTCTCGAGCAACAACCATTTATCTTCATTTCATGTTTTACTTGTTTTTTTATTAACTACGGATCAGTTGATCTGTAATTATATAGCCGTTTCCCACACGCTCTATGATCTTATTATTATCTGATCAAACAGAATATCTATACACTTATATGTTAGTACCTATATTCACGTTGTATTAATATTTACAGATTTTCATATTAGATATAATAATTCATTAACTTTATATATATATATATATATATATATATATATATATATATATATATATATATATATATATATATATATATATATACATATATACAGAACTTATTCAAAAAAAATCATAAATTGTTGCATTTTTTGAAAAATATGTAATACTTTAATTTGAATATTATATATATTTTTGGCGCAACTACCTTCACAGCGTTTCGGGTACTCTAGTGGTTACTTGCGCAACTAACCATTCCATTGCGTAAATTCGTATTTTAGTTTGTATAACCATAATGGTTTAATATAATAACACATGGATTCAGAAAAGAAAAATGCATTGAATTAGGTAAGTAGGGAACTTGTTCACCCTGACATAAAATAAATAACCAAATGTACTGCGTTGCAAACACAGTTTTTCTCAACCAAATATGGTAAACAAAGCGCGTATATAAAAATAAAACACCTTATTCACCTCCATGATCTCAAAATTGTTGCAATACAAAGAAAAATATTCACAATTCACTCCTAGCTTGGCGAGATGTTTATATATAATATAATATCTCTGCATCTTAGTGTGGTGACGAACACAGCACGTGTTCTTATTCATATGTTTCTTGTTTGAGGGAGTATTGATGATATTGGTTCGATTTCTGCGGTTTTTTAATTTTTTTTTTATGATATACTATACGCGAAGCACGTTGTCGTACACGTGATGTTGTTTCACTATAATATGGTTTCTAATAACTTCAAAAAAAATAATTTTCTAAATTTGTCTATACTTTTTTTACAAACATATTTAAATAAATGTTTTATCATTTATGTTAGTTGTTTAATTACACATGATGATTATTATTAATGATTCATCATATATATGTAATCAAATAAATCGATCTTTAGAAAAATGTGTTACAAATAAATAACTTTCAGAGATATAGTTACATATTTCCCACGGAAGCTAACCTGTATATATGTAGCTAGCAATAATATATTAATTAAAATCAATGACTTGCTTTACCAATTAGTTAGTTTAGTGTTAATAAATTTATAAAAATCTATGGTTAAAAGTTCAAAGATACACAACTTTTAGAAGGAAACATCCTCTAAAATTAACTTTTGACTGGTTCAAGTTGGAAGTTTTTTTTTTGTAATTAAGGTAAATTTGTTACGGGTTCAAGAACGCTTGACGTTCGAGATAAAAAATAATAAAAAAATAATCTTTTGGCTTGGCTTCCGCTACTTTGAAAATGCGCGTATAATTACCCATGCAGTAAAGTGATTTTGTCGTCTGTCTACCAACTACCTACAGGCTAGGGATATTCATACATACATACATACATAACTTTATGCCTATTCCCAACGTGTCTTGTAATTGGAGTTTTAATATTTAGGTGTTAGTATACCTAATTGAGCCTAATTTTACACTTGGACAGTCAAATATCCTGTCTAGAATTTTTGTCGCATCAGTTTATAATAGGACTCTATTTATTTTTTTAAATAAAAAAACATCTAGGTGAATTATTTAACAATTGAAAAATGTTTACATATATATATATATATATATATATATATATATATATATATATATATATATATATATTTATATATATATATATATATATATATATATATATATATATATATATATATATATATACGAGGGTGGTCTGAAAAGTTTCCGACCTCAACATGAAGATAGCAGCACTCGTAAATAAAAGCTAGGGAATTTCGTTGTTCATCTGTTGACAGTTACTCACCAAAGTTTCAGCCATTTTGGACGCGCAGTTGTTATGTAACAGTCGTTTGAGTGAGTTGATGTGAGTGTTTTTATGAAAATGGACAAATCGAGTGTCGAGCTGTCATCAAATATTTGTTTTTGAAAGGCAATACGCCTACGCAAATCAAAGATGAGTTGGATTCTGTGTATGGGGACTCTGCACCATCATTTACCACAGTGTAATTTTGGGCAGCTGAATTTAAACGTGGCCGTAAGAGCTTGGGAGACGATGAACGTTCGGGACGTCCAAAAACTGCAACTACCGACGAAAACATCGCCAAAGTTCACGAAATGGTGCTAGACGACCGCCGAATTAAAGTGAGATAGATAGCAGAGGTTATGAACATGTCAAAAGAACGTGTTTGTCACATATTAAATCAACATTTAGACATGAGAAAGCTGTCCGCGCGTTGGGTGCCGCGTTTGCTCACGTTAGACCAAAAACGTGCCTCACACCTCAGCGGTTGCCATGGCGAAAATCCACGAATTACGGTTTGAACTGCTTGACCATCCGCCTTACTCACTCACCAGATCTAGCCCCAAGCGACTTCTTTTTGTTCCCTCATCTAAAAATTGCGCTCGGAGGACAGAGATTTTCGTCAAATGAAGAGGCAATCACCTTCGTGAACAATTATTTTGCAGAGAAAAACGCCGAGTACTATTTGGACGGGTTACAGAGATGGGAGCATCGCTGGAGAAGTGTGTAGAGTTACAAGGAGACTATATTGAAAAATAAAATAAAAAATCTGAAAAAATGTCTTGTATCTTTGTTAGGTCGGAAACTTTTCAGACCACCCTCGTACATATATATATATATATATATATATATATATATATATATATATATATATATATATATATATTATATATATATATATATATATATATATATATATATATATATATATATATATATATATATAATATATATATATATATATATATATATATATATATATATATATATATATATATATATATATATATATATATATATATATATATATATATATAAACTATCCTAATTTGGAAAGTTGTGAAATGTTATTATTTATTTTTATGCGGGTGGTAAGATCTAAGTTAATGTGTGTTAAACTTATTAAAAGTTTATTTTAATTATTATTATAAATATGACACAGATGTGTTTCGAACAACAAACCATTATAGAAAGTTAGTGTGTGACAATTCCGAATGAGATATTCACAGTATTCATTTCATACTTAGATGCATTTTTAATACACATTATTAAATCACACTAGACTACATGATTAATTACTCTACTTAATTAGCTGTGAAATAGTATCATCTTTAATTATTGTGCGTAAATTACTATTTACAAAACCATAATATATAATTACATATATTTGTTATCAAAACATTTACTTTGTTTTCGCAAATGACAAACAACCACGAGTTACAATTGCTTACCCATTTAGTGATTCCCAATCAAACTAATAATGATTCAATCACATATCTCTACGTTATTTCTGATTATTGCGCTTTCTTTATGATTCGGCTGCGTCTTTGAATTTGATTTTGGTAACACATGAAAAGAATGCTCTTAAGATTGGTAAATCATGAAAACGTACACACATTTAGAACACATGAGAGATGTAAAGCGGACATTTACTAAAACTAGTTGTTGCAGTGATTATTTCGTAATTTTTGACGGGTATTCGTTAATATATAAATGTTTTCGTAATTTGAGAGGTGTGCTCTTAGGTAATTGTGTCTGTGGTAAATAATATTAAAATATTAACCTAGTTTGAACTTATTGTCTATGTTATATCAAGTTTAAATACAATTTCATAATCAAATTTCCTTCGCATACTTCACACGATATTATATTTGTAACAAATAAAATTACATTTCTGTTAATTTGTTTAAACTATTAATCGTTTCTAAATCAAAAATGAACCCATTTTTACTGTTTAAGCTAGTATAACAAATGTTTGAGTAGTGTTAATGACGTGTTAATTCATGTTAATTACGGTTGATTAATTGAACAAATTGACTGAATACCGTTTTAAAACTTGTCACTGCTGGCGCTTACAAGCTCGCAATTTATTTACTTGATCGATAACCGATTTAATTGTACTTTCTAACCGGGTGATTGTACCTCATTTAATTATAATTGCAATTATATATGCATAATTTATTTGTTGTTATTATGTTTACGAAATGCACTAATAGGTCTATTGGTTATTTTAAAATTCGTTACGTTAAGGTTATTTTTAAAGTTCGTAATTTAAGTTAAATAAAATATTTGTAGAATATTTTTTATTTAATTAAATAAAAAAGTATGTTTGAAAATCTGGTAATATTTATTGGTTAAGTAATTTGGAGTAAATATTGCAACGTGTGAGTTTAAAATCGAGTTTCTCGCATTTAGTATGGTTTTTGTGGCGTGTAGGGATTTTAACGAGTGTCATCTGTAACCGAAATGGAATTGACGCGTAACAAACTCACCAATTAACATTCCTTTTACCTACGGAATGTTACAGATCGTTTAGTAGCGCTGTGTACAGTTTGCGAACCAACGAACCCACAACGAAACAATTTCAAGGGTGAATTTAGTTTAGTTCAAAATTTCGATAACATATACTATAGCGCTGTTTGTCCAAGTTGTGATTAGTCGCAACTAATCCTACTATTAAAAAAAAAAAAAGTCTATATACTAATGTTTAAATATCTTGAAGTACTTCAAAGACATTTCTCTTACTTGAAATAATAGAAGTGGGTAAGATTCGCAATCGGTAATAAGCGCATATACGCATTACAATTTCGTCCGATGTCGCCACCGTCGCTCGATGTCATTTCGTTTACGCTTCGCTCGCTATGACTTTCCGGTCAACGGTTCGCTGACTCAAAATTTTACATTAGTTTCGTGATTTTCAAACCAACTACGAACGAGGAATGATTTCACGATACCAAAAGTATTCGTTTAAATTCCGTCTACTTAGTAAATAATTATTGTTGTTAGAGTCGCAGTGTAATTTAAAATTATTATATGATTTTAGAATATGTTATAATATAAGTACCGTTTTCTATATAACGACTAATATTCATGTTAAATGCTATATTTGGAATGTAACTGTATAGATATTGAGTTAAAATTGCGTTAAATTGATTATTGCGTGTATTTAGTTTAACTGACCGATACAAATATTTTATTATTCTAATGGTTGAAACAATTAAACCCGTCACAACAATAGATGTTAAAGAGTTAAGGATCATATAGAATTTAATGATCTTGAATTACAGACTATAAGGTCAGACCTTTTGAGAATATATAATTTTTTTTATAGATCTCATATTATTTTTTTATGTATGTAAGATTTTATTTTGATATTTGATATGTTATTGTGTACGAAATTTAATTTAATAATATCCTGTTACACATATTGGTTTAAGATCATAATCGGATTTAAGTTACAAACTAAAAAAAATACAAGTTTTGTCTTATTATGTATATGAAATTCTCAAATTACCTAACCTATATCCTTTAAACAATATATTTATATTTATTAATAAAAATCATGTTGACAAAAGAGTCTAAAACTTATAAGAGTTTTTAATGTTTGTTAAAAATATTTATGTCGATAATTTTTTTATAAATTTCAAAGTAATGTTTTTGTTTATAAACCTATGCGGAGATCTATAATAATAATAAAAAATAAAACATTACATATAAATGGATAGATACAGGGTCAACGCGGTGTAATATTACAGATTTACCTCAAGGTTGTTGTTGCTACATTCACACAATACAGAGTACCCTAGTGGCAGAATGTTGAAATTGAATCCCTTAAATCTATTTAATTTTATTTGTAATACTATCGCAAGTATCTATATCTCTTCCGTGTGTACCCAGCATCAATTGCTATTTTCGTTTGGTCATCATCACTGATTTATACTATAAAAACGACTACTATAAATTTTTTTTTAAATATCTTCAAGATAGCTGTGCTAGATTATCTATTATTTGTGTAATTAATAGACTCCAATTGGATTTCTCTTTAAAACTAATACGAACAAGTGAAAACTGTCAGTTGAGTATTTCGATTACGTAAAACACTTAAACAACTCTAGATTAAGCATTGAAAAGTTGCCCAGATGTTATTCATTAGTCATGAAGTTAGATACATATATAGCTATAACGTATAAATAAGACTGGTTAGTGAATTAGGGGTTAATTTAATTATTGCTTATCTAAGCTTGGTTTATTATATAATTGATGTTAGTATACTAAATTTGATAATACATCTAGACGTTTTTCAACTTATATAAATGATTTAGGTCATTTTACACATTGAACCTTTGGTTATCGTAATTGCTAACTTAACGGTGGAAATCGTCAATTTTATATATATATATATATATATATATATATATATATATATATATATATATATATATATATATATATATATATATAATATATATAAATATATAAATATATATATATATATATATATATATATATATATATATATATATATATATATATATATATATATATATATATATATATATATATATATATATATATATATATATATATATATATATATATATATATATATATATATATATATATATATATATATATATATATATATATATATATATATATATATATATATATATATATATATATATATATATATATATATATATATATATATATATATATATATATATATATATATATATATATATATATATATATATATATATATATATATATATATATATATATATATATATATATATATATATATATATTAAAAGACATATATTTATAAATAGTTTGTATGTTAGAAAAAAATAATGTTTTCAACCGGAAGTGAATTTAAAAAATATGATTTAGTTGCCGCGGATAAATTTCACGCAATAAAAATCTGCTACTGTGCCGTGTGGTGTCTAATGATTGAAAATAATAAGAATAAGAATGTAAAACAGGAAAACATTTATAATATTTGTGAATTGAAGTGAAAGGTGTTTGACAAATTGTTGAAAATATTTAACTGACATATGCGTCCTGTTCTTTATTAACAAATTAACATTCAAACAATCTTAACTATTATTAGTTGCATTGCAAAACTGTCTGATTCATTTATCTTTACTAATATAGCAGTTACTAATGAAATTGAATTTTCTAAAATGTTCAATTTGTTATTCAGATTAGTTATTATATATATATATATATATATATATATATATATATATATATATATATATATATATATATATTCATTAATATTTGTCAAACTGTATATACTGTCTAAAATAGATTTATGATGAAATTGTCTAACGAAATAAATGATCGCATGTTTACACGACTTAAGAGATCGATGAACTGTATACGAAAATGTCAATTGAGAAGTTTTCAAATATAAATAATAAATTTGAGAGTTGTAAATGTAGAAAACAATTTTTTTTAAAGCATAAACATTCGTTTAACATCTAAAGGACAATTATATATAAAGTTACATAAGTCAAAATAAACACTAATGGTTGTATCTTCTAACTGTCACACCATAAAAACTATGAGTTTTTTTTTTTTTAGTAAATAAATTTAAATATGGAGGCGCCTACAAGCGAGGCATGAGTATATTTTTGGGGCATTCCACAAATACCATTAACAAGAGTTTTATTTTGTTTTAATTTTTCTCCAGAACCCTATTTTTGTATCCATAAACCGTACACGTGTGCGTCGTTCACATTGACGCATAAAACGAATATATTCCGGGTAAAAATGATTAAGTGAAATTTTTAATCTGGATAACAATATGCAAGAAAGTTTTAACTAGTGTTTTCTCAAGCCGGAATTATATCTTCTCGACTTCCTACCTCATTCCATGTCGCGTGATCTTTCTGCTTTTAAGTTCATTTCCGGTTAATGGGGGCGTGGTTTAGAATCACTTGACGAATATAACATATATAAAAGGAGACTTAAAAGAATGTTTACATAAAAATTTCTATAATCTATAGATGCTTGTGTTTGCTTGCATGTATTGTAATTTATTATTATGTATAATAATGTACCGCGTGTGACCGTTATCTGAGAGAATGGAAAGAAACAACCATGACCGGGATCCTAACGCAAGACCTGAACGTTCCATGCGTTATTATTTGGCGCGTGGGAGGTTTATTATATTGATAGTATAAGATTTCAAAAGTAAATACTTTCATTATTATATAAAAGTCTTAAGCAAACTAAATAATGTTATATTTAATTTAAAAACTATACACATTCTGAGCAAGTCTGTAATTCTATAAGTCTCAATATTTCTATCGCTGAATAAAGTCCCGGATAAGCTATCTGATAGTTCAATTGTTTATATGTATATTTCTTATTTTTATCTGTCAGATAGCTATCTAGAATGTATCTGATGATGGATATACCGAGCCTGAGAGAAATATGAACATTTTTAAATTTATAGTTATTTAACGAATTGCATTGTGCAGTGTTACCACCAATGCAAAATAGCGCGTTTAACCAATCTTTTAAAAAAAACATTCAAACACTTTTTTGAGTAAAATGCGCAGAAATTTAATTAAATTCCCATCCAAGACGATATTGCACATAAGTTATATATATATATATATATATATATATTTATATATATATATATATATATATATATATATATATAAATATATATATATGATCACAATTTAAAAAATGCAAACTAAAATATATAGTAGCTATTTTTAGCAGTGCCAAAAATGCGCATGGGTTGTGATACGGGGGCATGGCATGGGTGTGGTAGAGGCACATGACCCGAATGCCAAAATACACAAGAAAAAAATGTCGACTGCACATCTGGCAACGGAGGAGATGAAAAGGCAATACCCTTTACTTATAACAACCATATACATAGATGTGGGTCCAGCAAGAGAGCGGCCTTGGCAATGACCGCCGTCTCCGTGGGTTTTGCTATATCGCCCGGAGGCGGAGGTCGCAGTATACACCTCCAAACGCGAATTTACAAGAAGTACCCAAACTATTTATATAACAATAGACAATCATTGTTTTTACTTTCTTATACGAAGTAATAAGTATTTAATTTCATCATTGGGTTTTTAAAAAAAATAAAACACAAGAATGTTTCTTAAGAAATATGCAAATAAAACTTGTGGATTTAAAATCGCTATTTGAAAACTTATCTATGCAAGTAATTGTTATTCCGGTGTTGTCTCCACAACTAAATTTTTGTTTGGAATGATTGCCAAAAGTCATGCACGTACGCACAAAAATACATGTGAACCGCAGTTCTCGCTAGCACAACTAGAAAACAAGTGACATTCTTTCGCACAATTCTCGTAATCCGATCAAGACAGACTCATAAAAACGATTATCTAACTCAACCTTAAGTTACTAACAAGAAGAATACGTGAAGCAATGACGATTTGAGGATAATAATATATATTTATATATATATATATATATATATATATATATATATATATATATATATTATATATATATATATATATATACATATATATATATATATATATATATATATATATATATATAATATATATATATATATTATATACATATATATATATATATATATATATATATATATATATATATATATATATATATATATATATATATATATATATATATATATATATATATATATATATATGTATATATATAAATCGGCCAGTGTGGATATAATTATACAAATCATTTTTTAAAGTTAGTATTTATGTTAAATAGATTGAATGTTTAAGTTACACTAGATTGGCAACACTAGCTACAAGATGAATTTTATTTCATCTAAAAATGAGAGATATAAAAAAACTCTAGATCAGATAAAGTTGACAAATTTGGGAAAAACTACTAAAAATAATTAACTTATAACAAATATATGTAGATGTAATTTCCTCTTAAATTCGCAGAAATAAGTTAACCTAGATAATAAATAATAGTTATTATAATATCTTCCTATACATATAATTACGAAATACATAACATTCGAACAAATAAATATGTTTCCTAAGAGCTAACAACCCATAATTTTTCAATCACAAAACATGTATTCATTCATTCGTCAGACAATAAAAACATAAAATTATGTAGAAATCACGAAACAAGATACACATGCGTCATTTATTTCTGCGCATGTGTTCAATTGTTGGTGAAAAACTCATCAATTGTTTCCAATACATTGTCTATTGTTTGATTCGATTGTCTCAACAATGTCTATGGAATAGTTAAGCAAGTAGCTACTCTAGGGTTAGGAGATGTTTGTTTTTTTATGATTTACTAGGAAATCTATTGTTTGATAGATTAAAATGCATTTTTAGATTTTTTAAAAGCCTTGTTATTTAAAGATTGTCAATTTGATGGGATGTAAGGTTGAATTTAATTTCTATAGTAAGTAATTTCGTTGTCCTTAGTCGATTCAATTTTATGAAAAGGAAGTGATGTTTATATTAGTTGATTGTTTAGACGCATTTTTGATTAGCACCTTATATGTATAAAGCACTATATAACAAAATGATAGTGTTTGTTAGATACCGTAATTTTACTAGCGAACCATGAACTACCCACTGTGTGGTGTTATGAGAAAACTAGTTCATGGAAAACGTATAGTTTGCAAAGCATTTTGTTATCTTTACGCTTCCGGAATCAGAATACAAATCACGCAGCGTAACAAGAAAATTAACCTTTTCAAATTACACCTAACCCTAGCTTCTACTTACAAGAATAAGTGTAACTACAGCGCAAAACATAAAATAGTGTTTCAAACACATATATCTATTTAAAATCAAAAACGAACAACTAACGTTTTTTATATAAAACAAAAAGTTTATTCGCTAATATTAGTTATATTTTTTTCACACACAAACTCAACTTAGCTCAGTTTAAACTCATGTTTTTACTTTCTTATACGAATGTATATAAGGAAGTTTGTAATCATGAAAAAAAAATCGAGATTTTAACGGAAATACATGTTTTGACCTTCCCTGAGTCAAGTCTGACTATTTTAAGAATTCCGTCCTTTTGTGTGTGTGTATGTGTGTGTGCGTATGTGTGTCTACAGCCAAACGGCCAAAGTTATAAACATGAAACTTTAAACTTGTATATGGTTTGGAAGAAAACTTCCTATTTTCGAAAAGAATATTCAAACCGGAAGTGCATGTTTATTCTAGTCATTTTTTAGAAATACTGGAATATCTCCAAAACGACTGCACTTACAGAAAATATACTAGTATTCAAAATGAAAGATATTAATATTATGCACAACTTTTGTTTGGAAAATTTCATCACATAGTTTACCGATTACAAGAAAATTACTATTTAAATTTTTAAATGTGTTATTTATGTTGCCATGGTTACATAGGTATGGGAAGTTATACTTATGACATATAGTTCTAGTGTAAAAGAGGTTCAATGGTTAGTAAAATATTAAACATATTATATATAATATTTTGTTAGGTTTTTAGTTCATTTAAAGACTAAAACATCTGCAGTGTATTGCACTGGACTTTCTTATACGTATTAGGCATATTTTGTTTAGATAGAGAGGTTATTAAAGTACAAAATCTAAACAAAGTATGCCTAATACGTATAAGAAAGTGCAGTGCAATATACTGCAGATGTTTTCCTCTGTCTATTATGCGTTAGGTAGACAGAGCTTGAGCTGAACTGAGCTTAGTCTTATTCTTTTTACACTAAAACTCAGCTTAGCGTAAGAAGAATATAGTTAGTGTTGCGTTTGCAACTTGCTCTATATTCTAAATTTCTTAACAATTTTGTAAACAAAATAAACACACAAATTATTGTACCGTTTTCATTATTATATAACCACAAAAAATAACAGAATGTTTTATTTAAGTGGTTTCCACGAAAAACAAACTGGACAATTGAGCAAAAATAGTTTTAAAAAAATTACTCACTATTAAAAATCTCGTATACAAATTTGAAAACAATGAACAAAAGAGTAACGGGTATGTTTCTATGGTAACCAGAACTTAACATGATGCATATTTTAACTGGAATCTAATAAGGAATCTTTGTAGTACAACACCAGAGATAACAGAACCAGTAGTATTTAACATATTTATTCATATCTCCAATATACATAGTTAGAAATGCACGTTTCTTGTCATAAAGTCTCTTAGTTTATGGCGTCCCATAAATTCATAGGTGTTTACGTTTATTACTACTCAACTTAGGGGGAGGGAGAGTTGGCAAACGACTACATATCAGTATACTTTATTCTGAAGGTAGTTGGTAAAAAGTCTTTAATTTAAACTTAGTTTATGGAATTGGTTTAAAAACAATTGCAATTTGTGTACGCCTATTTCAATTGTTCTGTTCTCAGACACAAATAATAATAATTACAATACTAAATATTTTGAAACATCAAATCAAGATGAAATGTTTATTGTTAGGAAATAGTAATATACGAAGCTATTGTAATATGTCTATCCTCCTTCAATTCATTGATATAAAACGACTTGCCTTCTTTAGTGGGACAGTTACATTTTTTATTATCCATTATACGTTTTATCATGTAGGTGGTCTATGGTATTTATATACATACTTCTTCCGTATCTAATCAGTTTTAAATGAATCACACCAATAAAAATTACTTTATTGTTCTGAGATATTTATGTTCGATAATAGTGATTACCCGAAATTGGTTAAAGAAGTAAATAGTTATTAACAGGAAACTACACTGATACTAAAGTGCATAAAACCAGGAGTTAAGACACACCTGTGTACTGCACCTGCAACGTTCGTATATTACCACCAATGGTGCAGATTTCCGTTGCAGATATACATTCTACCACTCATCTCTATCTTTCTTCTTACACTGCGTTCAAATCTTTAGTATACTATGCCTCTACAGTTTACGAGTATCACTTAAGTTTATTAATTATAAATCAATTTTTAAGATTTAAATTGGAACGTATCTCATTACGGCAACAACTAATAATAGTATTTCATCATTTATGGATATAATGATTTATTTATTTATTTATATTACATATTTTAAGTAAACTGCACCAAACGCTTTTAAATAACCACATAAATACACTGGTGTAATTAATTTAAAACATCTGCAGTGCGGACTTTCTTATACGTAGTAGATATATTAGTTTCGATAAAAAGGATAACAAAATACAAACTTTTAAAGTGTCAAGGAAATATAATTATTCGTTATACACACACACACACACATCGTCACACACACACATACAGACACCATTCCATAAAATAGTCTCGATGCAGAGGTCAAAAGGTGTATTTTTTCATCATTACAATATAAGAAAGTAAATAACACCTATCATTTAATTTATGTAATACATTTTTTTTTAAATTCAATAATATTTATAATTTTGACCACAACTTGTAAGAATATGATAAGATTGGCGGTGATTCTAGGACAAACTGATGAATATTTTGACATTCAACACGAGAAATTGCCTATATATGTATGTATGTGTTTATAGGAATCTAGGCTAAATTATATTTGGTTGTAAAATATCATCTAGACATTTATCTTGTTGATGTGGCTTAAAATGAATAATTACTTTTGCCATGCTAAATCTGAACAATACGGTACTTTAGATTCCTAGTTCCTACTTCATCCTAAATATATTTGTTCGTACATATTTCGTTATTTTTAACGATAAATAACACATAATTTATTTATCGTCATTGGAACTTGAACGAATTAAATATATAGTTATATATAGTTCTTAATTTTTTTTAATATATATATATATATATATATATATATATATATATATATATATATATATATATATATATATATATATATATATATATATATATATATATATATATATATATATATATATATATATATATATATATATATATATATATATATATATATATATATATATATATATATATATATATATATATATATATATATATATATATATATATATATATATATATATATATATATATATATATATATATATATATATATATATATATATATATATATATATATATATATATATATATGAGACCCAAATCTGATAATTGAAAAAATATTTTTAAAAAAATCAGAACAAAAAATATTGTTTACTATTAAAATATTTACTATCAAGGAGGCCTAGTGATCTATTTTTCACGGCGTTCAATTTTTTTCTTATTTTAATAACTGTTAACGCACAACTAGAATATGATCTAAAGCACATATATAATTCACAGTGGCTATAAAAGTGTTAACAAGACTCACATTTGTCAGTGTCAAATGTAGGTGTGTGAAAGTATGTAAATTTTTAAACAGTGTTTGTAATGACTTTAACAAATTACACACCATGAGATTTTTAATTAAAACACATTATTAGAAATATACTTCGAGGAATAACTAAACCATACTATCTAACAAATAAGATTGTTAGATAAAGCTACATATAAATATATAATATAATAATATATATATATATATATATATATATATATATATATATATATATATATATATATATATATATATATATATATATATATATATATATATATATATATATATAATATATATATATATATATATATATATATATATATATATATATATATATATATATATATATATATATATCTATATATATATATATATATATATATATATATATATATATATATATATATATATATATATATATAGTGCACGACTGTACATTTAATGATAAAGACACGTAAGTTGTGTTCATTTAGTCGAAGATGTTTATATGTGGGCAACTAAAAAATATATAACTTATGTTTGTAAGTAAATGGTTTATAAAAACGTTTGGAGTAAAAAGTGCTAATGGAAGCTTGTTACACTGTGCGAGAGTGTAAGCGGTGTATTGTAAAAAGCTTTTATTTTATGAAACTGACATATATTCTCTTGAGTATTAGGGCCATACACACGGGGGAGATGTTGTCATTTTATTATACAAACAATTGTAAATTACAGATGTAATTCAAGTGCTGGATTTAATAATAAAAAAAAGTGTAATAATGTGCACTGACAATGACACTGGTGTAGAAATATGTGTAGACGCAATAAAGAATTAAAAATTGTATTACCGCACTTAGAAATATATTTTTAGATGCGCAAAAACGTTATGCGCTTCGTTTTACGCGCAACTATAACTACTTTAAATGAAATGCTCGTAAATATAAATGAGATTTGGTTAAATATGTTTTATATTAATATATAATTTAAATTAATAAATATGTCATAAAAATATTTCTAATTATATTTTAAATACAATAAATATGAAAGTTTACACACCATATTATCCGATTTCCTATAAGAGGAAACTGCACTAAAGAATTTAATATTACTGTATAAAAAATGGTAGAGTAACAGGTTTTCCATGTGTCATAATTACGTTATAATTCTATCTTTCTAAATACAGAAATATCAAGTTATATAGAGAAAAAAAATATTACACTACCGTTTGTTAACTTTCCCACAACATACACTGCAGAAGTAAATATACAGCAGGCTATGATGGATTAATTATCGACAGCCGTTTATTATTATCATTAAACTATGTCAGTTTCAGTCACAGAGCCAGTCAAGGCAACCCGGATCAATAAACATTGATCATGATCACAAAAAAGCGGAGTAAAAAAATCATAAAAAGATACAATACAAAACAACGAAGCGACTACTAGCACTCAAGAATTTTGCTTTTATATACGAACTTTCACATTATTTTAAATAAAATAACATGAAATTTAAAGCGTAAATAAATATAATTTAAGATGTGCAATTTCTAATAGAAGACTTTTATATTTTGTATTCTGTTAAGCTCTAAGCTGTATTTATTTTAATAAGTATATATACCCGTTACCAATAGGCATAGAAAGTAATTCTATATAGTATTTATTGTAGGCAACCTTCAAATATTTCTAATAAAGTTACTTTTAGGGGCTTTACCAGTAGGGGGTAAGTATAAAAGGTCTCACAGGTATATCGGTATCAAAGTGTTACAACAGGCACACTTTTGACCTCTAGTGTAAAACTGTTAGGTTAGGGGTTGCACATAAGAGCTTGTTCGTTGTGAAATTTTATATGAAATTATAAACGCAAGACTAATTAGTTTTAGGAATTTTTCCATTACACCAAATTACTTGTTTTTAAGTAACTTTCTTTTGAAATTATAAATATTTAAACCAGCAACTCAACTTCCTATTAGTATTAGGGCCATACTTTAATATATTTAACCCAACTTTATCCCAAAGAATTTTAAGTTAGGTACTTAAATTTGTTTATTGTTCAATATAAACATAAAATATTCACAACGCAACAATTATAGTATGATTAACTAATTGTATAATACATGTAAACAAATCGAAATCACACATATTTAAAATATTGAGTATCCGTGAACAAATTAACAGTGTTGCTATGGACACGTGTAGAATTGTGTAGCAACACAATCAATTTGTGAATAGACTATCCCATTTCATTCGGAATGTATATAGATTTGTCTAATATATTTTAACACTTTCTCAGACTGGTATCATGAGTCATGAAAATGAAAAATGTTAATTTTGCTTTATCCAATATTGATATGCATAGCACAGGGACATCAATGGTATAAACATAGAACGTGTGTACAATCTATACGTATCGTACATTTTACCGATTGCCGGAAGTTGACGCAGTCGTGTCCGTCCAGCCGAGGTTCCGGTTAAATAAGAGGGGAACTCACACTGAATACAACATGCAAAGTAAAACCCTCACATCAAAACCCATAACGAAAAAATAATTGTATGATAAGAGCAGGTGTTTATCCAAGTTGTATGAATATTAAAAAAATGTATAAATGAATATTTATAAACTGAGAAATACTCGTCAAAGAATCAGTTTAACATAAATTAAATTAAAGATTGAATAAATGAATTGCTAAATTATATTATTTATGGACATACTTGTTATTTGCATTAGTAATTAATAAAAATTAGTTTATTTTATATTAAATATTGGAATATCTAGTTGTTGATATTAATTTGAATTATTTATTTTTTGTGTCAAACGTTCAGAAATAAACACAAATATCAAAGTTACCGGTGTTATTATCTATTTTGGATAAACAGTAAATATAGATAATGAAAATTGTGAAAAATAAGATAAAACTGTTGTAACATATTTGTATACTATCAAAAATAAATAAATTAAGTGATTCACAATCATATTTAAAATTTATATAAATTAATAAAAATAATTTATATATAATTTAACCAAAATGGCGCATAGAAATAAATCTCCCATTGCATCTAGTTTTTACTAAATAAAAAATACTAAAATAATTATTTAGTGTTACATACATTTCAAGAAGAGAAAGCTTTTTTATTATTATTATTTTTAAATTTAAATAATAAACTATATTCCTGTAATTATCCAATGTTTTAAATGCCGTTTAGTTCAGATAATCGTAATTGTACTGTATATTTTTTATCATTTATAAAATAAAATATATATTTATGATTTGATATTTTATCATCCCTAAAGCTATACTTATCGCCTAAACTTATGCATTTCTGTCAAATATAATTATAAATCCTGGTGTATAATTACCCGTAGTCGTTAATGTGAGTGTGTTAACTAACAATTAAACGTAATTAGAAGCGAGTATGGTATAAATCGTACTATAACCTTGGTTTGGTTCGTTATATGTGATGCATATATTTTCGTATTGAGCTAGGTCAAGTTTGAGATTGGTTATTAAATTTTAATGTAGGTACGATTTTAATTGCGCAAATTGTTTATTATTTACGATAAGTCTAATAGACTATATTTAAATTTGAATAAAAACGTAAAACTTAAAGTAACTTGAACTAATTTCAGAAATGTTATCTTTTTTTATAAACAAATTAGGATAATAATAATAAAAAAAACATGTTTTTATTTGTTTGCATATATCATTTTGTATATTTGATAGTAAATATCTATAAAATGATATAATTAAAAAAGAAAACTTTTGATCCACCATTGAAGTTTCTATGTTATTTTAATTATTGTTGTCAATTTATTATTTCTGTTAACTAAGAAATAAAAGTTGCTTTCGCGAAACTGGATTTTAGAGACAATATTCGTTTCGGTATAAAAAATATTAATTGTTAATTAATATAAGGATGTCGTACATTATAAATCTGTCAATATGTAAGCGATTTATCAAAATTTATTATAGAACAGGTTTCCGTAAGAGAACTACAATCTTTTTATGGTCTATAATTTTTGTAGTAGCTCCTGTAAAACGTGGAGGGAAAATGCAACAATTGCATTTGGTATTATTATATAGCATATAAATATAGGTTATTAAAAATAATTCTTAGAATAAGTATAACAATCAGTTCAGTAATGACGTAAAGATTTCTTTTCTATTCACACAACAATAGTTTGTTGGTCACGTAAGGATCCGTCGAAACATGTACGAACAAGGAAAATATGTGTAAAATGTGGTATTCTGACCTTTCGTAGCCGCATCATATCATGAGAGATGGCAAATTCTTCACTGGGGTACATTCTTTTATCCTGTTCATCTCGGGACTCTTTTTGCAGCTGTCTTACATCTAACGACTTCGTTTGAAACTGGGAATTCACAACCACAGACCGCGCAAAACAACTCTTATAGTTACTGTCACCGAAATCCGCATTGAAATCAAACTGCACTTTCTCGTTTGTTGCAACCATGATTATTATATTTAATTTTATATAAATATATATATATATATATATATAAAAAAACACACACAATTCAATATAAGTGTAAACTGCTCTATTTGAACCTGTCAAACAGGCAGACACTTCACTTGATTACTGTATTTACATATACACAACGGTTCATATTTTGTTTTTATAAGTAAAAATCAATTTATTTAACGCTCGCACTAGATACACTATAGCAAGCACGAGCGCTCATGCTACTTGCACGCTCAACAAATTCAAACTGAACGAATGAATGGGTTTCGGAAGCGTACTAGCGGGGGTAGCGTCTGTGCAATCACAAGCTGTACCCGAAGTCACGTGGTGCCACCGGGTAAAAATAAATGGAACATTTACATTCTCTTTGGAAAAAGGAATTATTTTGATGCTATTTACAGATAAAATATTCCAAATAGTACAAATTAATTTTGAATAGACGATTTAATTGTAATCTTAAGCGTTTTGTTGACTATATAACATACGCCAAGTGATTCGCATTCTTCGCATTGACGCTATTTGAAATTAAAATACTCGGTTGTATAATTATAAAATAATAATAAATTTAAGGGTCTAACTATGCTTTATAAAAAAAAACTAAATATATGTAACTACTTTGGTTATCTACTAAAGTATTTTTATTTTGAGTATCACATATAAAAATATGTAAACATTACATTAATACTTAACCTAAAATGTACATAAGATGCGAAATGTTTTCAAATAAAAATATTTTTTAACCGGGGTTTTTTTTTTTAATAAATATATGTATCACATCACATGAATTGCGTATCAATCAATGACATTTCTTCGTCGCTCAACGTCATTCCTTCTTTGACACCACACAATTCATTGCGCATTTCTTGCGATTTCGCATCACAAGGAAAAACTCTATTGCCACACTGTTTTCGCGGTGCAAACAATTTTAAATGATCTTTGCATTCGGCGATATAACTTTCGAGATCTTCAGGGAGACTCTCGTTAAAAAATGTCATATACTCTTGCAGGCAAGAGGATGGCGGGTATGTGGAGAAAATGGTATAATGGTTCGCGAGTGCTTCACCACAATTCGACGGTTTTCGGTAAACTAAATTAATAGCTGCTGTAACTTTTCCTACGCTTAAGCTACCATATAAACAACACGTTTGAGGGCTTTCGCGAATTTTAATTACTAAGAATTGAAAATTTTCATCAACCATCCATAAAGATTGACTAGTTGGTTGGATATCTATACAAACTATTAACCCTACAGTATCGAATTCTCCGAATTTAGGTTTTATATCAGGGTTTTTCGTTTCAGATATTGATAACACTGTTCGGCCTAGTGACTCGAATTTGTCGGTATCGTAATTTAAATCGAGATCAAATTGGGAACGAGGACTAGAAGATAATGCACCGTTATTCCTAACTGTAACATTGTAAATATTTACAACTGATCCTTCTTTTAGATCGTGTAAATGTTGATCTTTTGGTTTCCATATATTTAAAATTCTACTATGATTAACATGATTAACATCTACAAGTAACAATTTTAAAACTGATGATACGCTGCGCGGTTTTATATTATCGTTTATTAGTTTATATTGTAGTCTAGATGATAGCTCAGACTGGCGGTTAATTGCAAGTTGATTTTGGTAGTTTTGAACTGCTTCGTATTGGGATGATGTTAATATTTCCTAAATTTAAATAAGTCTCAAACCCCATTCTTGAGGAGGCACTTATAAAGCTTAGACACATATAGCACTTTATTGAACTACATCAACTTACATATATTAGTTCAATATAGAGCCGTATTAAAAAAAAAACAAATCACTTACCCTGATGCTATCAGGATCATTGCTGGCTTCCATAAACTCAAACAAAGTCTTCGGACAAGTTACCCCTTGAATATCCTTAACTGTCCCTTTAGCTTTTCGTGATCCCCGCTTTTTCACTTGCCATTCCTCTTCTAACTCATGTTGTACGCGTTGTTGCACTTGTTCCATGATTTGAGATTGTTTAGATTCCCATTCGTTGCTTCTGTTTTGCTCCGCCTTCCAGTTTCGCCACACAGTTTGATCATCTATTCGTTCCATGTAGCTGACTGGATACACTCGCGAGATATAAGCACAGGTCAATCCTACTGGACCGCCATTATTGTTAACAGTACGTAGAGAAATGCATAAATGACCAGGAAATAGTTGGTAACCTAATTTTAAATGCCAAGCAGCTCGACGAGTTGAATTAAAATGTATTCGCAATCTTACATGTTCAGGAACCTGAATAATTAAATTTTTAAATTAGATAGAGGTGCATTAGCTTCTTTAATTGCGGTGTTACTTCTAATGGTGCACAACCTTCGCAATTCATAAGTTCGGCGCCTTGTATCATGAGTTTCATACCAACTGTTATAATTCCTTTTTCCACTAAAGAATTTAATGGAGAATCTATTTGGGTTTTTACGCAATACCAACCGTCTGTTAATTCTAGATCCAAATTTCTATCAGGGTACTAAAACCAAAAGAGCTATTTAATGAGCTATTCGCGTTGGTCAATTAATAAAACTTACTTTAATAATTTTTGAAACACACAAAACCATTCTCTTCATTGGTATATCATCTAATTCGAAAATTTTCCTTAAGGCAGGTCTCTCAGCCTTATCAATTTCACGATCATACCTTAAAAATCAAATCATAATTACTCAAAATTACTTCGATTAGCTAATAAACCACAGACCTGTATTTCAACTGCGCTACAACATGCTCAATTGTTAAGCAATCTTTGAATACATCTGGATAATTCCTCTCCATACACGCCAACTTCCAAACAATCCATTTGTAATGATTAGAAACCCAGCCATTTGGTATTAAATTCGACTCAACGCCAGGCATTGCCTTGAAGGCTATTTCTAACTCCGAAACACCAATTTGATTTTCTGGATTTGGAACAATCACTGTTCCATCCTCAGTTCGAAGGATAACTGGATATGTATGGTGGTCATTCGACTCCCATGGTACGAGAAAATGAAGTTTGGATGCGTTTTCTGGATTAATTTCCAGTATAGAAGGAGATACTCCCTTGTGGAGAGATGTATCATGAGTTATTTGTTGAGGACGACGCTCTTGTACAATTTTTTTTAAAGAAATTCTATTTTTACTTTGCGTTTTCTTCAAATATAAATGTCCTGGACGCTGCCTAGAATGTTCTGGTGAAGCTTTATCAATCACCTCTTGTTGAGTTTTCAACGTTTCCATTCGTTTTTCAATCACAGACATTTTTAACTTTAACAATTCATATTCCTTTTGGAAATTCATCGTCAGTTCCTTTAAATCACAGTTAGTAGGTTCATGGAATACATATGAGGCATCACTCTCCAACAATTCTTGTTTTATTGGGGTAGTTTTCACAACTGCTTCAGATGCAGGTTTTATAGAAGTTATTTTTGGACTCGATTGTATTTGATTAGATTTTTTAATAGCAGAATTGAATTGGGGAATAATCTTTATTTGAGGGGCTTTGACTGGAGTTACGATAGCGGTTTGATTGTTAAGGTTATATATTTTTTTCGGTGTATCTGCCTCATCAAAAACTAATTTTGCACGTTTGATACTTGCTTCTGGAATATCGAGTTGTTTACAAGATTTTACACCTAGACTACGTTTCTTCAAACTCTTATTTCTTAATATTGGAGTTGAATCTTTTATTTGTGGTGAAGACTTAGTGCCTAATAAAGGTGATATAAATGGAGGAATGGTTTTTTTATGTGCTAAACTATTTGGTATGTGCTCATCATCCCTTTTTTGTACTTTATGCAACTGTCTTGCATCGCTATTTATAGGTTCTTCGAATATATTCCGTGTTCTTTTAAATGATTGATCTACTTCTCGTGTACCTGAACCACACGCAAAATGAATTTGAACATTTTTCGGTGTATTAAATTTATAAGATGCTTCTACACTGGGAAGTTCAGAATCTTCGAAAATGTCTCTAACTTTCGCTAAAGAGTCTTCTGATATATCTACTTTCCTCCCTGAAGCTGTCGCAAATCCAAATTTCTCTTCATTTTTTGTAGTATTATAATTTTTTGACACTTCTTCAGCGACTTCGCAATCTAGAAAAAGAGTTTTTGCTTTCATCAAAGAGTCTTCTGATATAGCTACATTCTTCCCTGAAGCTGTAGCAAATCCTATTTTCGGCCATTTTTTTGGAGTGTCGAAGCTTTTAGATAATCCCTCTTCCGTAACTTCGCAGTCTCCAAAGAGACTTTTAGATTTCTTTAGAGCATCTTCTGAAATACTGACTTTCTTCCCAGAAGCTGTAGTAAATCCAATTATCGGTACATTTTTTGAAGTGTCGCAGTATTTAGTTAGTTCGTCTTCAGTAATTTCGCATTCTTCAAAGAGACTTTTTGTTTTCTTCAAAGCGTCTTCTGAAATATTGACTTTCTTGCCAGAAGCTGTAGTAAATCCAATATTCCCCACATTTGTTGTAGTATCACAATGTTTTGATAAGTCCTCTTCAGTAACTTCGCACCCATCAAAAATACTTTTTGCTTTCTTTAATGAATTTTCTGAAATGTTAACTTTCTTCCCTGAAGCTGTCGCAAAACCAAAATTTGCTATTGTTTTTGAGGTATCACCATGTTTGATCAATTCTTCTTCTGTGACTTCGCATCCATCAAAAAGACTTTTTACTTTTTTCAATGAATCTTCTGAAATACCTACTTTCTTTCCCGCAGCTGTAGTGAAGCCAACATTTATAGCAGTTTTATTAGTATCATAATCTCCAAACCAATCCTTTTCTTTTTTTAACTCTTCAAAGCTTTCAAGTTTCTTCCCTGGCGCTGTAGCGAACGTATCCAAATTTTCAATTTTTTTTGTGTCAATATTTTCTTCATCAAAATCACAACCTTCAAACATATTCTTAGTTTTCTTCAATGCTTCTTGAGATATGTTAATCTTTTTACCAGAAGCTGAGGAAAATCCAAGTGTTTGTTGGTTTAAGGGTTGATTATAATCTTCACATTCTTCAAACATATTGTTAATTTGTTTCAACGTTTCTTCTGTGACTTCAATATCTTGGATACTCTCTTTAGCTGATTCAAATATTTCTTCAAAATCTTCTTTGAGATTTTGGAATAACGTATCATTCAAACTTAATTCTTCTTTAAGGTCATTTAGCAATTTTTGCGAAGCTGGATCAGACATATCTGCAGATTCCAACTCGTTTTCTTCAATTGGTAATTCGCAGTCATCGAAAATTTTCCTAGCTTTATACAATGATTCTTCTGATATTTTTACACTTTTCCCTGACGCTGTAGAGAATCCCAATCTTAGTTCTGGTATCTGCATTTCAATTGTGCAAGGTTCACTAGGGTCTTCAAATATACTCCTAGAGTTCTTCAATATATTTTCTGAAACTCTAGAAGCTTCATGACTTGTTTCAATTGTCAGCGAGCGTTCTGGATTGGAGTCTCCTGATAAACTTATTTCTGAAAAGGTAACTGCTTCAATTGTTGATTCAGGTGTGTGGGTAGTTATGTTTGAAGATTGATCTTCATAGAGATTGAGGTCACAGTCATCGAATAAATGTTTGGTTTTTTTCAGAGCATCAAGAGTAATTGCAATTTTAAAACCGGACGCTGTTGAGAAGCCAAGACAAGGATTTTTGAATATAGGTCCAGTTAAAATTGTAGATTCGTCAGTGGAAGGTAAAGATTGGTCAGTAGAAGGTAAAGATTGATCAGTTGACGTTTCAATAGATGTATTCTCAATTCGAATATTATCATGTAGATTTTCTTCTTGTATATTAACAGTTTTGCATCCAATGTTTACTGGATTCGTGTTACAAGTTTCATTAATTTGATTGTTACTATCATTTATTTTTAATGAATCATTACTAATATTTTCAACATTTGTACATTTTGGTTTATTACAATTAGGATCTAATTTATTACTATTTAAAATATTTTGTTTGTTGTCCTTCAAAGACAATTTTCTTCGTTTCATTGCTGTATTGTTAGTGTTTTCCCGTGGTTTCTTCTTAATTTCTTTAGATATCTTCTTAGTAGAAGAGAAATTAGATTTTCGTGGTCTCAGTGAATATTTAAAATGTTTATTCTTATATTCGATACTATGTTCAATATCACTACACGTAAAACTTAAGGGGTAAAACACTTTCTTTGTCACATCTTCTATAAGATATCCAATAATTTGCTTATACAACGCAGCAGTTTGAAGTGATTTTGAGTTTGAATCAATTTCAAAACCCAAAAAATCAGGTTCCATGTCTATGGTTCTTGAAGTTAGGGTTCCATCGGAACATAAAGTGATATTTCCAAAATATAAATCTGTATCTTGAGTAGAAAAATCATCAAAATCCTCGTTGAAAGATTTAACCACATCTGGTTTATGAGTAACAACTGATAGTACATCTTCTGGACTCCACTGAGTATTTATACAATCTAATATACTTTCAGTGCTTTCTGCTACAAAGCACATTTGAGTATCTGAGATTTGAGTAAATTTTACAATTGATTCAATTGGTGAAGTTTTTAAACAATTTTGTCCAGACAGTTCAGGATGATTTGTATGATTATTAATAGATTCATCTAAAGTCTCATTTGTTTTTAAATCATTTTGATTATCACAATAGTTATTATTTGTAGTACAAATCTTTTCAGATAAATTCAAATCTCTACTATACATATTTTCTGTAGTTTTTAAGTTTGTACTAGTACTCTTAAGTGGAGAATATAAATCAGATTCAAAGTTATCTGGGGGCATATCTAAAATATCATCAAATAATTTAACAGCTCGTTGAAGCGCTCTTTCCGGTAACTGGATTATTTTCCCAGCCCCTGTCTCAAAGCAGATCTCTAAATTTAATTTTGGTTTCGAAAACTCATTTCGTTTTTTTACAGCTTTGTTTTTTGAACTAGACATCGGCGATACAGGCATTTTAAATTGAAAATCATTTAGTGATTTCGTCAAATTTGTCTCATTTTTAGTCATTTTATGATTATCATTTTGTGGAATTGTGTACAAGAATTTTTTACTACGTTGTATATCTTTAATTTGCCTCATTTTCAATTCTATATCACTTGTTTCTGTTAGTGATGTATTGCTAGCATTTAGTGATTGAAAATCAATATTTATATCTGTATTTGTGAAGTTGATACTTTGTAGTAATGTATTATCATTTTTATTAGTGATGTCAGAGTCTAAATTAATTTGATTTGAGATGATCGGGTCGAGATTAATTTGTGATTGAGTAGCGTTTTGCGAAAACTTATTCTTAAGTTTAATTTGCGATTTGCGACGTGCAATATACTTAATGCTTTGCTTGCTATTACTTAGTACCGGTGAAAGAGGAGCTTCGATGTCTGATAATGGAGTATTGCAAAAGACATCGTAACCAAGATTTTCTGTTACAGGTGGAGAATTTGCTGGTGGGTCCATTTGATTTGGTTTAAAATCCATCTAAAATAATTCTTCATTGTATTTCTATTACATTTTGTTTACTACTCTTAATTGAAATATAAAATAGCATCATATATATATACCCTAAATTTAATAGAAGGATTAATTAACAACGATTTTACTGTTGACAATGGATTATGGACAAATTGATTAAACAGTGTAAGGTTAGATTACTCATAATTTGACAATTCGTAATATGTTATAAGTAAAATGAGAAAGATTGTAACTTACATATGATGGAAAACTAAAAATTAAATAACGAAACACACTAAAATTAAAATTATTTTTATAAAATAAACACAAAACAGCCAAAACATAAAAATATTTAGTGCGCTTTGCGCAAGCGTTCAATCGCAACTAGCAGCAAAGATGAATGTTGAAAATACAACATTTATTTTTTCGATTATTTAGCTCCTTTCTATCCCTAGTTTTTACATTAAATAACTCAAAAAATACTGTTAGATTGTGTCTAATAATAAATTATATTTTATATTTATAAATTAAATGCTTTCAAAATCAAAACACATAACGCCTGTAAAGAAATTGACCCACATTACACATGTGAGATTCGTTAGAACATCTTGTTAAATGATTCAAAATAAGGATAATTCATCCTCTTAAAATCATTAAATTTTTAAACGAAAATTATTTAAGTTATATTTAATAGAAATATTAGTTGTAATAAAGTCAATTAAGTAATAACAATTGTTTATAGTCAGGAAAACGATTTTTTTTGCTTATTATTACCATATATTACTAATTTGAGAACAAGTATGTTATGTATATCTGAAAAGCGATTTTATATATATATATATATATATATATATATATATA